>JABUQX010096352.1:0-2500 GCA_015478945.1 Trachelipus rathkii
TGATGAATAAAATTAATTAAACATAATATCAAATTTTCCCTTTTACTTCTGTAGCAAACAGAGTTGTTTTCATTCGACGGTTGCAAACACAATGTCTTTTCATATCATCTAGGAGGGCTCTAATCAATCTTATTTTTTGAAAGTTCACGGACGTAGCTATTCTAGGAAGGGGAACTTCTCTAGGTAATTTCTACCTAGGATCCGGGCTAGGGATCGAATCCGCGCCCTTGGCGTCATGTCGACGTCTGAATGGCTCTAGCGCATTAATTAAGCCACTTGTATCATCTTATTTTGACTGACTTCTTTCTTGAGCTCGAGGGAAGGAAGAATCAAAGTTCTAAAGCGAGTGGAAATGCTTTACATGCAATTCGGTCAGAATATTTATGTAATGATTAAGATTATATCTACTTAAATCCTGACGTAAGTATTGAAGCAAGCATTTTTTCAAGGTTACGATCATTATATTTCAAAAATGCATATCATACTGTGACATAGATATTTACACAAACATCATGTTTTATTATTATAATTATTATTATTATTATATCTATTATTATTATTAAATTCCATTATATTATTATTATTTATTATTATTATTATTATTATTATTATTATTATTATTATTATTATTATTATTATTATTATTATTATTATTATTATTATTATTATTATTATTATTATTATTATTATTATTATTTTTATTATATTATTACTTATTATTATTCATTTAATTATTTATATATTCATCTATATATATATAATTATTATCATTATTATTCATCTATTATTTTATTATTATTATAATATTATCATTATTCATTAATTATATATATATATACTATATAAAGTTTATAATAAAATTATTATTATATATAATAATAATATATATATATATATTATATATATATATATTATATATATATATAATATGTATATATATAATATATATTATTTATATATATATATAATGCTCGCTCTTTTATAACATTCTTTCTCATGCGAAAATAATAGTAGCATTTTCCTCCAGATAATTACTTAATGTTATTTAGATCTTATGCCACTTGCACTTGCGACTGAACGGCAGACGGGTTTCCGTGGTAAGTTTTCAAAATCTTAAATAGTGCTAAACTTTATAATGGAATCAAGGATAGAACTTGTAGGCGTTTTATTATTATTATTATTATTATTATATTATTATTATTATTATTATTATTATTATTATTATTATATTATTATTATTATTATTATTATTATTATTATTATATTATTATTATTATTATTATTATTATTATTATTATTATTATTATTACTTCCAAACAAGAGATAGTGTTAACACCTTTATAAATATTTTAAGATTGTTACTGATAATGCATATTTATTATTATTATTATTATTATTATATTATTATTATTATTATTATTATTATTATTATTATTATTATTATTATTATTATTATTATTATTATTATTATTATTATTATTATTAATATATTTTATTATATTATTATTATTATTATATTATATATAATATATATATATATATATATACTGATATATATAATATATATATATTACTAATATATATAATAATATATATACATTAAAGTTTATAATATAATATATATATAATATATGTTTATATATATATATGTAGTTAGTGTGGTGGTATATATATTATATATATATATATTTATATTATATATATATATTATAATGAAGATATTATAATATATATATAATATATATTATATATATATATAATATATATATATATATGGACATTTATAAGTGTTTGACTCCGTTAATATTAGGAATTTCGATAAGAAAAACAACGAATTTCGGGCCTTTCCTTTAATGCTTCAAATGTCATGGGTTTATTATATTGTTTTGAATGTTTCTATTTAGAAAATAAACAAGATTTATTATTATTATTATTATTATTATTTTTATTAATATTATTATTGATTATTATTATTATTATTATATATATATATGTATATATATATTATATTATTATTATATTTAATAGGAATTTATTTTTCTAAGTTCTTTCATTTTATTATATTTCGATTATTATTAAAGATTGTGGTATTTATTTTTTAAAAAAACTCCCCCGAACCCGCGCTGCGAGCGGGGCCACCCCCCACTCTGCGGGGACGGGGGGGTATTATTATAGAGTTATCCGTGTTATATGCCCCACTCCGTATCAGAATCATAAAAATTATAAATGAATAGTCCTAGAATATTCAAGTTTATTATTGTCAAGTGGTTACATAGCTTTATCGTATACATTCATCAAATTTAAACTGAAATAAATAGCCTAAGCACGCGCGAAGCTAGCGCTCATTTTATAAGACGGTATAGTTATATCCCACAATAATATATATGTCATTCTTTTTAACTTTGATTAATATTAATTAGCCTCATGCTATATAATCAGTATTTACTAATGTATTTAATCTCAAATCATTGAAATTACGTTACATTTTTATTGATTTCGT
>JABUQX010096352.1:5000-12500 GCA_015478945.1 Trachelipus rathkii
TATTATTATATACATATATTATATAGTATATATATATATATAATAATATATTATATATATAATTATATTATATATATATTATATAAAATATATTATTATTATAATTATATTATTATATATATTAATATATAATATATTATATATAATATATATATAATATATATATATATTATATATATATATTTATATATTTATAAATTAGTGATTGGTATGTGACATCCGCAATCGCATCCCATCCGCATCGCATCCGCAGAGATCATGCATTAAATATTGACATCTTTTGCATCCACATCCGCAACCAAATCCTGAAAACATCCGCATCGCCATCCAAACAAACCGCATCCCACTTGTTCTGAGGATGGATTGACATAATATAATATTAATATATATAATATATATTATAATATATACTATAATATAAATATTAAATTATGTATATATATATAATATATATAGCCTTTGTATTTTACGACTCCGTCAGTTTGATTTTTTTTTTTTTTTTTTATATAACATATTAAGTACTAAACAAAACATAAACAATTTGTGACGGACATTGCATTCAAAATTCGAAATTTATTAATATATATAAATAATCTCTCTATATAATATATAAATATCTATAATATATATAATTTTAATCTCGTATATATTATCTACACTTAAACGAAAACCATATACAATATTTGAATCAGCATATAAGCTTATTACCAAAAAATGTAAAAAAATAATAATAATTGAGCCGACGGGGGACAGAGGCGGGACGTTTTCCAGACCCCGTAGGGGAGGGGCGGGGGACCCGCGACACCCAAATACCAAAGTGCGGGGGTTCCGGAGACCCTTCCCCGGAGGGGGGATATTATTTATTTTTTCTTTTTGCTTACCCTTGTTCCCCGGGAAGGCCGAAACCCCGACTCCTGCCATCTTGCGGTTTACCCTGGGTATCCTTAGTAAAAAAAAAAAATAAAACTGACGGAGTCGTAAAACGTAACAGTTCCTATATATTTTTGAATTCATGCCCGTCTCAGTAAATTGATTGTTAGGATCATTTACTAGAAATATATTTAAAAAAAATAGCAAAACTGACGAGTCGTAAAACATAACAGGGCTATAGTTGTGTTCTATAATATAATATATATATTATATATATATATATTTTATATATATATATAATATATAGATTAATATATAATATATATATATATATATAATATATATATGATATATATAGGGTATAGTATATAATATATAATATATTAATATATATATATATATAACTATATATATATTTCTACATTTCCATATACTTTTTTAAAATAGTTTTTTATAATTTTATCTTTAATTATTATTTTATTTAAAAAGCTGATTTTTTAAATTTATAAAGTAATTCAAATAATTATGTTGTTGCAAATGTTGCAAGTGAACAGTTATTTAGCTCAGCTTGTCTCATTTACGATGAAGAAGTACGGGCGGGGGCGAGAAGCAGAAAAAACTTTATCGTGAAAGCAGAGTACTCTCTATATATAAGTGTAGTGTATGTGTAGTAAATGGAGGACGTCAAAGGAGGAGCAGAGGGGGAAGCCACGGCGGAAAGGGGGGGAGGAGGAAATGGGAGGGGGGAGGCAAGCGAGGGGGGGCGGGCGGCCCGCAGCGGAACGGTCAACGGCAGGAAAGGCCAAAACGCGCGTGAGTAGATATAGAGAGATATAGAGAGAGAGAGAGATAGAGAGAGGAGAGAGAGAGAGAAGAGAGATGATGTAGTATGTATGATTTTGAGAGAGAGACTATAGAGATAGAGCAAGAGATAGAGAGAGAGAGAGAGAGAGAGAGAAGATAGCATGGCGGCGGACAGCCGCAGCCGCAGCCGGCAGCCGGTAGCCCGCGGAGCGGACCTGATCTAGCCGCAGCCGCAGCCGCAGCCGCACAACGGAAAAAAAGCGGACAGCAGCAGGGACAGCGAAAGCCGCGGCAGGGGAAAAAAGCTCACACCGCACGCACACCGCAGGATTTTATTTAAATTTTTTTTTTTATTTTTTAATTTTTTTTTAATAACCAATTTTTTAAATGGTCCGCGGATGGTCCAAAGGTTAGACACCGATACATCAATATATATTAATAGAATATATATATATTACTATTATTTATATATATAATATATATAATATATATATATATATATATATATATATATATATATATAATATATATATATTATATATATTTTTATATATATATAATTATATTATAATAGTAACAAAAACTTAAATATAACTTCATCTATTCTAGGTATAATATATATGTATAAGATTTTGATATATATAAAAATGAATTATACTATATATATATATATTAATATCTAATATATATATATATATAATATATATTATATCAGAGGTGGGCACTTCCGCTCTTTTGTCCCTTAGTCCGCTAGTCCGCTCCGAGCGGACTTCCAGAATAGGTGCGGACTAGCGGAGGTGCGGAGGCGTCAGAAAAATTACGGACTTCACGTGCGATCAAAAAAGTTTCCGCTCTTTTGTTCCGCACCTTTTTATACAAAATGAAAAATGAAAATATAGTTACTTATTAAGAATTCCTATTGGTATAATAAAGAAATATAATTTTTATTTTAAGTTTATAACTAATTAGACTTTAGTCTTAAAACTTATTGTTTTTTAATAATTAATCTTCCAAAACTTTGTTTACCCTTTTCTACAATACCATATATAATAAAGTAAACATTAAATGTATTTTATTGATTGATAGTCTATTATCTCATCTATAACTTTGCTTAACATAGTATTTACTTATCCTATCACGAAAATCTAAATCTAACTGTGTAGAACCCAAATATATATATATATATATATATATTTTTATATATTTATTATTTATATATTTAATATTATATATATATATTTATATTAGTATATATATATATATATATATATATATATATTATATAATATATATTGTTTTTTACACTAAACTGATAATATATATATATAATATATTTTTTATATTAGTATATTTATATATATAGTATAAAATATATATATATATAATATATATATATATATATATATATATAATATATTATAATATATATTATATTATATATGTAGTTATATATATTATATATTATATATATATTATATTATATATATATTATATATATAATATATATATATTATATTTATATTATGAGTTATAATATATATATATATATCTACTCTATCTACTATTAGCATTAACATCGACTCTGCAGGAGTCGAGGCTTCAGGATCTACTAAAAGTCTGACGAATAGACCTTATGGGTGGACAGGGTGGTTAAAATATTTCAGAAGGGAGCAGATGATTTAGGTGGGAACCTTATATTAGCAATGGGACTGCTGCGAAGTGAACTAACTTCAGGCACTCCTCCAACCAAGACATCTTCCCTTTCAGCTAGCAGAATGTGTTGAACTTTTTAATAAAATAAATAAAATCTCCCTAGCTCTGCGGCTGTAGAGCGAATATTTAGTATGGTGGGGATATTTTGAGGGCAAAGAGGTCAGCCTTAACTGCTTTTAATTTTGAGCACCTAATCTTTTTGAAAGGTAATATGGATCTCTTGTCCTTTGAAGACGACATTGAGGAGGAAGTGGAAAATCTTGAGATTTTGTAAAAATTCATTCAATTTTTCATATAATATTATAAATAAATTTTTTGTAAGGATATATACTATTTAGTATTTAATATTAAAATCTTTTGTGAAGTCGCACATTATTAGCGGGAGACGTGCGACGTGCGGACGTGCGGACTTGCTATAGCTGCAGTTGATGTCTGAAATAAGTGCGTATTGAGCGCTAGCTATTCGTATGTTTTCTCAAGGTGCCGGAGGTGCGCTAGCGACTACCCCTAAATGAGCAAGGTGCCCACCTCTGATATATATATATATTAAAACGCTACAATAGCTGTTTTATAAATAATGAGTCGAAATATAAATATTTGAACTTATATTTTCTTTTTAACTTTGTGAGGTACAGGAGTATACTATATATATAATATATATTATATAGTTATTATATAGGTATATAATATATATATATATATATATATATATATATATATATATATATAGTATATATATATATATATATATATATATATATATAATACTATATATATAGTATAGTTAGTAAATCAAAGCAGTCAAACGCTAAGTTTAGTAAGTATCAAGTTAGGAGGCCTTAGTTAATAATAAACTGCAAATATATAGAAATTCTACTGGGCTATGGACTCTCTTTTTCACTACAGAAAATGGACCCTCTACTTCAATTTTGCACGGACTTTGAGCTATGGAAATCCCGGACCTCTAATTCTACTTACAATCATGATTTTATCAAAGGTTTATTAATTGATGGAATTATCACCTCAACACATCGTAATACTACCCCTAAAAAATTCCAAGATGCGATTGTCTCGCTGAAAAATAATCAAGATATTATAGTTACCCGTTCAGATAAAGGTCAAAACTTAGTAATTATGAACAGAATTGACTACATCTCCAAATGCAATTTCTTGCTTAACGATAACACTACATACACTCTACTTAACAAAAATCCACTTCAAAACTCCCACAACATGTTCAACCAAAAACTTAAACACATCACTAAAGATTTTCCCAACCTTCTGTTTGACTTAAAACCTAGACTCCCTCGTCTTTCACAATTTTATGGCATCCCAAAAATCCATAAACAAAATAACCCTCTACGACCTATCATTTCTAACACAAACTCCGTAGCTTACAAATTAAGTTCGAGGTAATAATGTTTTCGGTAAAACTAAATTTTACTTGGACATATCTCTCCCTCTCATCTAAAAAACACTGAAGATTTTATTCAAAAAACACAACACATAACACCTCACACTAATAACATCCTCAGCTTTGATGTTACCTCTCTATTCACCTCTGTACCTGTCCCATTCACCATCTCCTTATTAGAAAGGTATTTTAACGAAAACACCTACACTCTTGATTACCCTTTCCCTTTACTTAAACAATTAATATTACTCTCTCTTGAACACAACTTCTTCCATTTTAATAACCTACATTACAAACAAAACTCAGGACTAAGTATGGGTTCTCCCCTTTCTCCTATCCTCAGCAACCTTTTCATGGAACTGATAGAACATTTTTTCATACTTAATCACCCTCTTCTCTCTAACACAACATGGCTTCGTTATGTTGATGATATTTTCGTCTCCACACCTTTAACCAATAACCCCACTCTCATACTTAATTTCATCAACTCAATCCATCCTAACATTAAATTTACAATGGAACTCTCCAACAACAAAACCTTACCTTTCCTTGACACCCTCCTTACCTGGGATAACAGTCCCATTTTGCTTTACAGTGTTTATCGCAAACCAACTTTTAACCCTTCATACATTCATTGGTTTTCTTCCCACTCCACCAACACAAAATCAAGTGTTTTAACTTCCCTTTTTCTTAGAGCCCTCCGAATTTGCTCTCCTCCTTTCCTACAAAATGAATTCAACTATATTTTTAACACTTTCACCAAACTCTCATACCCTAAAAACATAATATCTCACTCACTCAAACAAGCAAAAAAGAAATTTTATAACCCCCCTACCACTCCCTCCATTAACACTTTTTCTTATTTACCCATCCCTCATACCCCTCATATCAAAATCATTAAATCCTTACCTACATCTCTTAGACTAACCACCTCCAACACATCTTCTCTAAAACGTATTTTTAAACCTCCAACTCACACTTTCAATAACATTTCCCAATGTGTATATAAAATTCCTTGTTTTAACTGTACCTCCTCTTATATTGGCGAAACTAATGATTTTACTAGACGCAAATACCAACACAAATATGACCTCACTTCTGACTCACAAAACTCGGCACTCACACTACACAGAACCCAATTCAATCACAAAATTAACATTAATGGCATGACACCCATTTTACAAGTACTTGACCCCACCCAACGTAAACTCATTGAATCCCTTTGTATTAGTGTGAGTGCCGAGTTTTGTGAGTCAGAAGTGAGGTCATGTTTGTGTTGGTATTTGCGTCTAGTAAAATCATTAGTTTCGCCAATATAAGAGGAGGTACAGTTAAAACAAGGAATTTTATATACACATTGGGAAATGTTATTGAAAGTGTGAGTTGGAGGTTTAAAAATACGTTTTAGAGAAGATGTGCTGGAGGTGGTTAGTCTAAGAGATGTAGGTAAGGATTTAATGATTTTGATATGAGGGATGGGTAAATAAGAAAAGTGTTAAGAGGAGTGGTTAGGGGTTATAAAAATTCTTTTTGCTTGTTGAGTGAGTGAGGACATTATGTTTTTAGGGTATAGAGTTTGTGAAAGTGTTAAAAATAAGTTAAATTCATTTTGTAGAAAGGAGGAAGAGCCAAATTCGGAGGGCTCAGAAAAAGGGAAAGTAAAAAACACCTTGATTTGTGTTGGTGGAGTGAAGGAAAAGAATCCAGGTTAGAATATGAATGTGTAGAATAGTGTCGATGAGAACGAAGCGTGTGAAAGCAAAGATGGACTGTTTATCCCAGGTAAGAGGGTGTTCAAGGAAATGTCAAGGTTTTGTTGTTGGAGAGTTCCATTGTAAATTTAATGTTAGGAGGATTGAGTTGATGAAATTAAGTATGAGAGTGGGGTTATTGGTTAAAGGTGTGGAGACGAAAATATCATCAACATAACGAAGCCATGTTGTGTTAGAGAGAAGAGGGTGATTAAGTATGAAAAAATGTTCTATCAGTTCCATGAAAAGGTTGCTGAGGATAGGAGAAAGGGGAGAACCCATACTTAGTCCTGAGTTTTGTTTGTAATGTAGGTTATTAAAATGGAAGAAGTTGTGTTCAAGAGAGAGTAATATTAATTGTTTAAGTAAAGGGAAAGGGTAATCAAGAGTGTAGGTGTTTTCGTTAAAATACCTTTCTAATAAGGAGATGGTGAATGGGACAGGTACAGAGGTGAATAGAGAGGTAACATCAAAGCTGAGGATGTTATTAGTGTGAGGTGTTATGTGTTGTGTTTTTTGAATAAAATCTTCAGTGTTTTTTAGATGAGAGGGAGAGATATGTCCAAGTAAAGGCTTAAGCTGTTTGGATAACCAAGAAGATAATTTGTAAGCTACGGAGTTTGTGTTAGAAATGATAGGTCGTAGAGGGTTATTTTGTTTATGGATTTTTGGGATGCCATAAAATTGTGAAAGACGAGGGAGTCTAGGTTTTAAGTCAAACAGAAGGTTGGGAAAATCTTTAGTGATGTGTTTAAGTTTTTGGTTGAACATGTTGTGGGAGTTTTGAAGTGGATTTTTGTTAAGTAGAGTGTATGTAGTGTTATCGTTAAGCAAGAAATTGCATTTGGAGATGTAGTCAATTCTGTTCATAATTACTAAGTTTTGACCTTTATCTGAACGGGTAACTATAATATCTTGATTATTTTTCAGCGAGACAATCGCATCTTG
>JABUQX010096352.1:17500-26573 GCA_015478945.1 Trachelipus rathkii
CTCCCAATACGTCACAAATACTACTGCTACATACATCAACTCTATCCAGCCTAATTACATATATATACGCATGCTATAAGAACGATCAAGAGACCATCCCTCTCACTACCTAACGAAAGCCACTCAATATAAAGAATTAACTGCCTTATCCCTATCGCGTACCAGGATGATTTCCCTTTCCGCTCTTCATTTTCCTTAGCGCCTCCTCAAATTCCTCCTCCGTTATTACCTCCACCTTTCTCCCTCCACGTTTCTATCCTCCTCCTCCTCCTTACGCCTGGCACTATATCGCCCACTGCACACTTCATCAGATCATGAAAACATCAATCCAACACCCATAACAAAGCGTCTGATGCAAGTAATCTATACCCACTAAAGCGCAACACAACACGTCATAGGCGATCTACTTCACCAGTCCGCTCGATGTACTCTATCATATACTCCAGCTCTCACTACTTAGATAACGTCTTCAAAATCTAAAAATCTTCTCTTGCCCTTCATACATCCATCAGTTCTTGCTAGTCTATCTCATAGCACCAAAAATCTCTCACTCCTTTGCCTCTACTACCTTTCATAATCATCGTATGTTCACAACGTAATACATTCTTGCGCTCAATATATAGAGAAGTAAGAATATAACTGCCTCTATCTGGACTTAGTACACCGCATGTATGCGCTAATAGTGTAGTAACAATATGCCCAGAGTAAGCCACAATGATTTAACCATATCATCCAAAACCTAAAAAATGGATTCATAATAAACAACCATAATAAGACAACTACCGATTATATAATTATATAATATATATATATATATAATAATAATATATATATTATAATATATATATTAAATATATAAAATAATATATATATATATATAATTAATATATATATATATATTTAATATATTATATATAGAAATTCAATTATAAATAAACCAAAATAATACCCATAAAAACCCCTCATGATAATGACTTACAAAAAATAATATAATTTATTAATATAATAGGCACTAATCAAATGAAATAATTAACCAGCAACATCCTTACCATACAAAGAGTGAGGTAACGATATCAATTACGAAGGTAGTCCGTATAAGGAGTAATGCGGTACGTTAATACGGAATGTTCAATTTATAGTAGTACGGATTACCTGCAAAATGCGAGGAACGGAATAAATATATAAGATTAATATTATATATAATATATATATTAATTATATATAATAATATATAATAATATATATATATATAATATATATATATATATATAATATATAATATATAATTAATAATATAAAATATATATAATATATATATTATATAATAATAATAATATATAATATATAATATATATATATAATATATAATATATGTAATATATATATATATATATATATATTATATATATATAAATAATTATTATATTAAATATATATATATTATATATATATTAATATAATATATATAAATATATATATATATAATATTAATATATATATATATATTATAATATAATATATAAATATATGTAAGCATATTATAACATACGCTATAATCCACCACTATATAAATAATAAATATCTCGCCATCACCCCATTCCCGCGAGTCGTGATAATTATTAAAGCTTATAAGAGAATTAATATTAGAAAGATTTGAATGTGACTGAACTTTTTTATATCACATTAGGGCAGATACAATTAAAAATAAACGGCTTGATATCATATCGTACTAGATATAAAAATATGGAATACGTTCCAACATAGCTGAATAGTACACTATTCATATGATTATAAAAGTAAATATACTTAATTACTCTAATAAAACTACAATATTACGATTTTACGCCATAAGTAATTTTCCTTAAAGTTTTAACAAATACGTTTAACTAATATAAAAAATGACTATCAATACATACTAGCCTATTAAGCTATTTAATAACATTATATGTAAGTAAATACCAAAAAATATCAAGCTAGTCATCCCATAGCTTCTAGTCTCCTAAGTATATATATAAAATTACCATAAATACAACTGAAACACACTACTAGACAGCTATGCGAGACATCAACAAAAGAAAAATATCTACTATGACACGTAAAGACTTCATAAACTTCACTGTACAATAGATACCCCTCAAAAGATCATATAGTCAAGATTCTCATCCCCGTTGATAAAGATCTCAGTGTTTATAACCACGTAATAATGAGCTTCACACACACACAGATTTGAAAGATCCTTCCACCAAGAAGTGAAGATAACAATGAAAACTATGCTTATAATAAGACCCATGACTAATTCTTACTGCATTCAGCACATAATATACCGTATTATATAATATATATATATAATATATATATATTATATATAAATAATTATATATATAATATATAATATATATTAGTTATATAAACTAATAAATATATATTATAGTAAAATAAACTCAATCCGATAATGTATTAACAAAATATCACAGTACCATATCACCATAAAAGTATGAAAAATAAATATATAACTATAAATATAACCAAAATGACAAGTCTTTATATTAACATATTCACTGGTAAGAGAATTCATACAGCCAAGATGATATAAAGAAACACACGCATTACCAAAAGATTACAAAGAATAGAAAACTTATCACCTATGAAAAAAAACGACTAGATGTAAAGATGATCTCAAATATCTATAGTATAATTCCTGAGGTGTAAATAAGCAAAATTATATATTAACCAACGCTTATATAAAAACTTTCAATGAGAAATAACTTATAGTATACTAATCCTTATCCAACTAATCAAATGATGATAAGATAATTAATAAATAGCGGGCAAATATATATATGAATGAAAGAAAACAACACTCAACAGAAAAGCAGAAAATAATTAATGTTTACATCAACACAATCTCCTATAGATATATTAGAATATTAATAATAATAGTTAGCAAAAAATAATATTAAACCATTGAATAATCATCTCCATAAGACTAGGAGTTACGAGAGATAAGTTAATAGTATGTCAAATATATAGTAGACCACCGCACCCGACACTACTCTATATATGATAATACACATACTATATTAATAGATTTAGCTTAAAAACCATAAATATTATAATATAATTATTATATATATTAATATATATATAATATATAATAAATTTATATATATAAATAATATATATAAATAACATATATAAATTAATATTAAATAAATATAATATAATATATATATATATATAAATATAATAATATTTATTATATATAGCGCATATTTATAAAGATTTGACCCTAATAGACGAAAATAAATAAAATAAAGTAACGTAATTTTATTCAATGAATTGAGGTTAAATACATATAGTAAAATACTGTCAATTTTCAAATTATAATTTAATTAAATATAACAAAAGTTAAAAAGATAATGAGACACATATATTTTTATGATCACACCATAATATCTTATAAAAAATTGAAGTTATAGCTATAGGCACGTGACAAGTCTTATTAAGCATTTTAAAGTGCGAAACCTTAATTACGTAAAAGTATTCCGTGCACAGAGAACCACACAGGCGATCTATATACACACAATACATAAAATACAGATACTCTGTCTATCTCTCATATCATCTTGATTAAGTGAAATATTCATTCATCCGCCTGTTTTGCATCCGGGTGGGCCTTCGCCCCCCCCCTCTCCTATATTTCATCCCCCCGATCTCCCCGCCAGAAGAGGGTGCACCACCCAGCCTCGCAATAAGGCTCGCGGATCCAGGAGGGATTTTTTTAAAAGGAAGGTCAACTATGCTTATAAGGAAATTATGCTGGCAAGGCAAATAGTAAAAATGAAAGAACTAAAGTAAAAAAAAAAATTAATATTCTTATATAAATTAATAAATAATATATAATAAAATATAAATAAATATAAATAAATAATAAATAATATAATAATAAATTAAATAAAAATAAAATAATATAATTTTAAAAAAAATATAATAAAATAAAATAATAATAAAAAAATCTTTGTAATTTCTTAAAATTAAAATGCAAAATAACGCTAATAAATAATAGAACAAGCAGGAATGGACGAAAAGGCCCGAATTCGTGATTATTTCTTATACATAAAAATTATCTCCACGAATAATAAAACGAAGTCAAACAATACTTAAATAAATGTCTACATTATATAATCAAAATTTTCTGAGCTTCGATATATATCTATATAACTATATAGCAAGTGTTATTGCTGCAACATACGTTAATCGATATACTACAGCACAATAAAATCCCATAATTATATAATGCTATAATAACATGATATTAGATTTAATAATTAATATAATTTCATATAATATATAAATAAAATACCTAAATAAATGCATATGACATCTTCCAACCATGCATTAAAAATTAATTACACCCATAGAATATTATATAAAATATCTTATAAAATTATATCTACGTCAATAATAGTAATATAATACGAACTAGATAAATATATATAATAATATTAATATTATATATAAATATATATATATAAATATATATTATATATATATAATATAATATATAATAATATATAATATATATATATATATATATATATTAATATATAATTATATATATATATATATATATATATATATATGATAATTATTTATTAAAATAACTAATATATTATACAATATCAAATTATTTTTTACATATATATTAATAATAATTTAATATATTATTAAGCTAGAATATATATATTAGAAAAGTAATAAATAATAATCAATAATAATAATAATAATAATAATAATAATAATAATAATAAATAAATATAATAATAATAATAAAATAGCTATAAAAAACACTACAAGTTCATCCTTAGATTGCTATCAAATAAAGATTTAAGACACTTATCTCATTGATTTGGAATTAATATATAATAAATAATAAAATATAATAATAATAATAATTAATAATAATAATAATAATAAATTAATATATATAATATAATATAATAATATAATTATTATAATAATATAAAAAATAAATAATAATAATAATAATAAATAATAATAATAATTAAATAATAAAATATAAAACGCCTACAAGTTCTATCCTGAATACCATTAAAAGTTTATAAGCATCTAATTTAAAGATTGAAGTAAATAATAAACCAACGAATACCGTATATACTGCCGATTCAGAGTCGCAAGGACAAGTGGTATAAGTATATATCATATCAAATATAAACATTATATAAAATATTATCTGGTAAGGAAAAATAGCCTAATACTATATTAATATTTCTGCGATGAGAAAACAGCTAAATATCACTCATAATTTAGCGCAGCTAAATTAATATATATTAATATAATATTAAATATTATAATATAATAATATAAATATAATATAATATAATATATATATATATATATAATATATATATATATATATATAATATATAATATAATATATATATAATATAATATTAATATTATATAAAACAAATTAATAATATATAATATATAAATAATTAATAATATATATTAATATAATAAAATTAATATATATAATATATATATAATATAATATAATATATATATAATAATAATAATAAATTAATAATAATAAAACTTTATATAATTAAAAAAGAACATAATTAAATAAATATTAATAATATAAAAAATAATATAATAATTAAATAAATAAATATATAATATTAAAATGAAAAATAATTAATATATAAATAAAAATTGTATTATATAATTAAGTAATAACAATTTAGTAGAATATGAATAATGATAATTATGATAATATAATGAATAAGATAGAAAAATGTTAAAATTAATTAACAATAATATTCAAAAGAAAATAATTAAAATAATTAAAGTATTGATAAATAATAAATAAATTTATATATAATATATAAATATATATAATATATATATATTATATATATTATATATATAATTATAATATATAAATAATTATATGATTACATAAAATAATAATAATAAATGAATAACTAAATATCTAACTAATGTTATTAATAAACACTAGGCGGCTGAAGAGAATTGTAAGTAAAATAATCTAATGTCAACAGTATAATAATATATTAGTACTATTTTTTATGATAAATGTATATTAATATATATCACATAATACTAGTACTTAATGAAATATATACTTATATGCTATTATACAATTATTACGTTCAGGAATTAAAGTAAATAATAAATTACTAATATCAATACATTTAAAATTAAATTCTAACCGAATTGAGCATATGTAAAAGCATTATCCACTCTACATTAATAGAACTTAATGTAATACTCACATCACATCGAGCATCAATGAGAAAGATAATCACCCACAAATCAAAATTAAAATCGATACAAGTGATTAGTATAAACATATATTATGTATATAGAAGCACATTATATAAGATCGCATACATATAAAAACTAATTCAATATACTATAGGACCACGAATCCGATACCCTAGCCACATTACTCTAGGAGAGAAATATCCTAAGATAGTAAAGTTATAAACACCCCTATACTATAAGAATAGCAATATTCACGTAACTTTATCAAAAATAAAAAATATGATATAAATAGACATCAACTTCATAATAATATATAGAAAAGACATTGTTATTATTGCAACTTTCGAAATATATGAAAACAATATAATATATATTATATATATAATAATATAATATATATATACATATATATATATATATAATATATATATATAATATAATAGAATAATATATATATATATATAATATATATATATATATATATATATATAATATACTCCTCAGGCGGGCAAAGGTCGGAGGTTTACCAAATTCCACAAGAGATGAAGGAAGTTTTCAAGTCAGAACCAAATTGATTGACCCGCCATGCACAGACACGGCATTGAAATGTGCAAGTCAAGAGTAGTGAAAAAAAGAAAGGGAATGTTTCAGACTTTGCCAGTGGATTACATGTAAGATTGAGCATAGCGGTTAAGTTTGGAGTTAGAGAATGGGATAAAGAAAGAATTAGATTGTGTAGAAAGGTGTGTTTCACAAACCTTTTCGATGAAGGAGTTAGGCGACTTTAGAGTTCAGAAGAGGAGCGCACATAGTAATACCGATAGAATATTGAGAGTGACTGCAACAATTCGACGGGTGGAGGAAGACTTGGGAGGGTTAGTGAGAGCATTAGAGCTGATAAGACGAATGACCCTAGACGCTATCTTTTCAAGGAGAATGTGTGGGTGGAACCACCACAGATGTATGAGAAATACTCCATGCAGGGACGAACAACACCCTATAAATGTCAAGCAACTGAGGTACCGTAAAGAAATTCTAAAAATGCCTCAGAACACCCAACCTCTTAGAAGCTTGCTTAGAAAGAGAAGTAATGTGATCCTTGAAATTAAGATCAAGTGAAAAAGAAACACCAAGAATATTAAGGAGAGACGAAGGTTTGAGTCATGTGATTTTGAAGATTAGCGTTGAAGATTACTCTAGTAGGAAGTTGAAGAAACTGAGTTTTTGAGGCATTGAAAACAATACTTGCTCCCAATGTCCCAATTGGAAATTCGTGAAAGATCAAAGGTTACTTGTTCTGCGGCTGCTCTTCTGGTCCAAGCTAATCGCTGTTGGTAGAGACGTCTTTGGAAAGGAGTGATGAAGGGTAGAGTCGTAAGCATTGGGGTGGATAGCTGAAAAAGTAAGTGAGAGAAAAGCAATTAATGAAAAGTAGAAAGAGAGTTGGAGATAGGACATAACCCTGAGAAGCTAAACTATTTATAGATTTAAAGGATGAACAGTGGCCATCAACGACCGGAAAGGAAATCACAGAGAAGGTCACAGAGTGAAGGATAGATACCGAAAGAGGGAAGTTTTGTTCCAAACTCTGCCGAAGGATTCGATATGTCCAGCGTTGCAGTAAAAGATTTACCGAAATACCTGAAGGGCAGAAGACCAAGAATCGGAAAGAAGAGAAAGAAGATTACAGAAAGAAAAGAAAGAAGATCACCAGAAAGAAGAGAAAGAAGATCACCAGAAAGAATAGAAAGAAGATCACCAGAAAGAAGAGAAAGAAGATCACCAGAAAGAATAGAAAGAAGATCACCAGGAAGAATGAGAAAGAAGATCCCCAGAAAGAAGAGAAAGAAGATCCCCAGTTGAACTCTTCAGAAGCAGCGGCAGTAAAGAAAAGAAGAAGATCACCAGAAAGAAGAGAAGAAGATCACCAGAAAGATAGAAAGAAGATCAGCCAGAGAAGAGAAGAAGCATCACGCGAGAAAGAATAGAAAGAAAGCATAGGGCAGAAAGAAGAGAAGAGATTTCCGCAGAAAAAGTAAGAGAAAGAAGATGCACAGATAAGAAAGAAAGAAGATCAGCCTAAAAGAATAGAAGAAGATGCACCAGAAGAATAAGAAAGAAGATGCAGCCAGAATGAAGAGTAAAGAAGATCTACTGGCAGTAAGAGAGAAGAGAAGATCACCAGAAAGAAGAGAAAGAACGTATGCAAGCCAGAAAGTAATAGAAAGAAGACACAAGAAAGAAGAGAAAGAAGATCCCTCAAGAAAGAAGAGAAAGAAGATCACAAGAAAGAAGAGAAAGAAGATCACCAGAAAGATGAGAAAGAAGATCACCAGAAAGAATAGAAAGAAGATCCCCAGAAAGAAGAGAAAGAAGATCACCAGAAAGAAGAGAAAGATCACCAAATTGGGGTTTCTTACGGAAAGCTATTCTGGCTTATTAGAGATAAGATTAAGAAGTATTTAGAGATGTTCCCAATAATTCATAGCTAAGGATAAGAATCGAATTCCTAAGAAGAACAGAAATTAAGCAATAGTGAAGAAATAGTTCTGAGGGTTAAGAAGGGTCATCTTTTACTGGCACTGGCTAATGAGCGAACGTTTCCAACAGAAAGGAAAGATCGAATTTGAAATGCAGGGACTGAATAGCTTATCAAAGCAGAGTGCAACAATCTCGGAAACATGGGAGGAATACATCAGATCCACCCCACCATATAGTCTTGTGATTTGTTTACCATATGTATGTGTAGTGTGTGTGT
>JABUQX010096353.1:0-2500 GCA_015478945.1 Trachelipus rathkii
ATGCCAGTGAGATGTTAATTTGTATTTTCCAAAGGTAAAAATGAAATTAAGAAAATTAAAAATAAGAAGTGAAAATTGAAAATAATAAATAATTAATAATAATAATAATAATAATAATAATAATAATAATAATAATAATTAATAATAATAATAATAATAAATCATAATATAATAATAATAATAATAATTTGTTGCGTTTGAGTTTAATTAAAATTAATGAGTGCCAATCGACGTTCCTTTTTTTGGCACTGCTAATCAGTGCCAGTTTTAGATTACTTGACTGTATTTTTCAGTTGGCCAGTTTTAGATATATTTTTGAATTATTATTAAATATTATAATGTTAATGAAAATTAACATTAATATTTAGAGATATGTTTGAAAAAGTGTGGTATATTTTCATTTAACTTGAACGTTTTGATATATTTACAACAACAACAACAACAACAACAACAACAACAACAACAACAAAAACAACAACATTTCGACAACAACAACAACATTTCAACAACAACAACATTCAACAAACTGCAACAAATGCAAACAACAAAACGCGACATTTCAACAACAGCAAAGAATTTATTTTTATGTTATGTCTATACAAAAAGATACTTATGATATGACTTAAATCAATAGATCAAAGATTCAATAGATCAATAGATCCATCGGAAGAGTAGGAGGATAGAGTGGGTGGTTTGCAGGGTTGTGGAGTCGGTTCAAAAATTTTCCGACTCCGACTCCGACTCCGACTCCACCCTCTTGAAAATTACCGACTCCGACTTCCGACTCCGACTCCGACCTCTGAATATTACCGACTCCGACTCCGACTCCGACTCCACCCTTTTGAAAATTACCGACTCGACTCCGACTCCGCCACACACCAACACTCTCTATAAATTTATATATATGTAAAAATTATATATATATTTATATATATATATATATATATATAAATATATATATATATATATATATATATATATATATATATACTAATATATTATATTATATATATATATATAATATATATATACTATTATATATTATATGAGAGTATGTTGTTACCTGTGTTTAATGTATAGTATGAGACTATAGTTTGGAATAAGAGGTATAGATACTAAAGTAAAATGTTCAGATGACAATCTTAGATTCCTGTTACGTGTGAGAAATTTGATAAAATTGATCATTTTGAGGGTATTTAGAGAATTGTCTGTGTGGTAAATTAAAGAATAAATGAAAGTTACGTTGAGATGGTTTCATCATGTGGAAAGGATGGAATGATAGTCGGTGGTTAAGCTGATGTATAGTGGTGAGTAGTGCTGGAATCGAACGGCTGGTATAGACGAGAAAAATGGATTGAGTCAGTAAAAAAGCCTGGAGGCAGAGAAATGTGGAGTATGGCAAGAGGCGAGAGAAAGGTGCAATAATAGTGGTGATGATGAGGTATTGGTAGGGTATAGTTGTGCCCACCTGGGCCAGGGATTAACCCCACATTGACAGATAGTGAGGGGTTCCGTCGCTGATACTTGTCCCGCGTGAACTCTTAAGGTGGTTTTCGAATGCGACGAGTTCTCACTAAAAAAGGTATTAAAGGGGCGTAAGGCTTTTGGCTTTTTTTTTTTCGACTTTCGTCATATTCTTCTACTTCTTTTCATTTTCTAGTGGCATGCCTTTAGCACCTAACCCCCCAGTCGTTTGGAGAGTAAGTGTGGGTGATGATTGTGAGATGATGTGATATATATATTATTATATATATATATATATATATATATATATATATATATATATATTATATATAATATATATATATATATATATATATATATATATTATATATATATATATATATATATATATATAGATATATATATATATATATATATTCGGGGTGTTTTAGATTAAGGAAATATATATATATATATATATATATATATATATATATATATATATATATATATATATATATATATATATATATATATATTATTATATATAATAATATAAATATAATATTAGTATATATATATATATATATATATATATATATATTATATATAATATTATTCAATAAAAAGGCGAATAAAATAATGAACATTAATAATAATTTGAAAATAAAAAAAAAGATAATTTAATTCATATAAAAAAAATTTCTTAATTTTGATCTCTAACAGCAAAAATGATTGATAACTTCCTTCGTTTATATTGTTTAGCTTATTATGAACACTCATTAAAGCCAGTCTGCTAGATTTTCTTCTCATGTAGAATTGAAAAGTTTGCTTTGAGCCTTTTCAGAGTAGGGAAATATTGTTTTGGATTTCACATTTTGAGTGAGGCAAATGCTAAAATCCTTAACATTCTAAATATGACTGCACATATCAAATTTTTTCCAAAATTAGCAAAATTTTAGATAGATGTCTCGATGGAATAAGTAATTTATAAAGATTAGTAAGTATGGGTCTTTGATTCGCGAACTTGCTCTCTAACTGGTTTTTGGAAAAATCA
>JABUQX010096353.1:7500-12500 GCA_015478945.1 Trachelipus rathkii
AAAACAAAAAATTTAAAAATTAAAATAAAAAAAAATAAACACAAAGTATAAATGTAAAATAAAACTTATAAATAAAAAAAAATAGTTAGGAAAAAAAATAAATAAAAAAAAAATTAAAATAAAAAATTAAACACAAAGTATAAATGTAAAATAAAACTTATAAAAAAAAAATAAAGTCAGAAAAATAAATTGAATAAAAAGCAAACTAAAAAAACAAAATTTTTTTTTGTTAGTTAACGTTTATAAAAAGAAAATGTGATTTGAAAATATAAATGTCAGTCTTCAACATTTAGAAAAACGGGGTATCTTTGCATGATGCAATGCCCAATTTACTACATGTACATGTATAGAACAGAAGCAGTTATGTGAAACAGTAATGATATTGTATTATTAAACGAATGTTTAATAACTCGGCACCGCACCGGCTCCAGCAACGGTGCCGGTACCAACTCTGTCTCCTTCTCAGACTCTTTTCTTCATCCTTCCTCCTTTTCCTCCATCTTCCTTTCTTCTTCCTCTGTTTTGCATTCCATGCATTTTTTTTTCAGTCGGGACCCCCTCCGTTGGGGTCCCAGACATCCTTTACGGACTTATAACCGTCATTTTCGAGATCTAAAGGTTCAATAACATATATTTTTATATAAATATGGGACTAAACGAATATTTATTAACTTAACACCGCACCGGCTCCAGCACCGGTGCTGATGCCAACTCCGACTCCTCTGACTCAGACTCCTTCTCCAACTCTTTCCTTCTCTGAATCCTCCTTCCTCCATCCTTCCTCCTTTTTCCTCCATCTTCCTTTCTTCTTCCTCTGTTTTGCATTCCATGCATTTCTTCTTTTTTTCAGGAAGGGACCCCCCTCCGGGGGGAATCCCTGAACTCCGAAGCCGAATCCAACTCGGAATCCTTCTCCAACTCCGGCTCCTCTATCCAGCCTCCAAATTTCAGCCTTCTACGATCAATTTAATTTTTAGGGGGGGACGCAGGGGTACGTAATCCTGTGCGGTGCGGGGCCATATACAGTTATAATATATATTTATATATATTTATTTTTATTTATTTTTATTTATTTATTATTTATTTATTTATTTATTTATTTATTTATTTATTAATTTATTAATTTATTTATTAATTTATTTATTTATTTATTTATTTTTATTGTTTCGAAAAAAAAACCTTCGGTTTTTTTTTCGTCGTGGAAGGGGTAGAAATTCCCACGGTAATTTAAAAATTCCCACGCTATTCAAGGGTCGATCTTTCAATAATTATCACGGGCCGTTGAAAGGTATCTTCTACTACAACGATTAATCGACTGAATTTTAAATAATTTTCTTTCCATTATATTTTTCAATGTAAAAAGTCAACCAGAGCACGTAGAAAGATGATTTAAACATCGTTTTAGGGGTAAAAAACATCGATAAATCGATTGAAACCATCAAAAATGATCTATCGATTATTTAAAACCTTCTAGGAATCAAAAAAACCCCTTTGGGGGGCTCCGCCCCCCTTTTGGGGGTAAAACCTGAGTTCAGGCTCAAAACCTCTGAAGTTCGGTCTTCCAGACCTTAAATTCGGTCTCACCGACCTTAAAAACCCTAACCTTGACACGTCAAGCTTGAAAAACCAATTGTTGCAAAATGTTGCTTTGCAACATGTGCAACTTCCGGTTGCAACTTCCGGTAGCCGGTTTTAGCAGTAGTTGTCCACCCCTTACTACTTAAATATATATATATATATATATATATATATATATATATATATTATATAATTATATATATATATATATCTATATTATATATATTATATTATATATATATATATATATATATATAAAACATTATAGATAATATATATATATATATATATATATATATAATAATAGATATATATATATATAATATATATATATAATATATATATAATGTATATATATAATGTAACAGGTATTAGTAATATATATATATATATATATAATATATATTATATATTATAACATATTATATATATATATATATATATATATATATATATATATAGTATATATATATATATATATATATATATATATATATATACTATATATAATTATATATATATATATAATATATATATATATATATATATATATATATATATATATATATATATATATATATATATATATATTTATATATATAATATATATATATATATATATATATATATTTAATACATAAATTTGGCACCATTGCTTTTTACAAAATTCGAAACATCGGTTATTTTCAAATCAAAATCGGTGCTGTTACATTAGGGTAAATTTAACAATTACTTAAAATTTGCCTGGGTGTTATTATAAGTAAAGTTCAGTGATAATAAAAAAAACCGAAGATAAAAACTATTCGAGATTTAATTGATATAATATCTTTCCATAGATTTTTGAAATATTCGAAGGAGATTAAATATCTTGGCTTTATTTTCAATGGAAACTTTGACAAAGAGTCGGATATGTAAAGATCATTTGAGATAAATTCTTGAGAATATTTATTATTTACTTAACTGAGAAGATTTGTCTCAGTAAATCAAGAAATATTGCTGTTTTTAGCTAGATCATTTGGTATGCATTTTTATGAAGCAAATATTTGGTTGAGTATGGCAAATAGTCAAATGTATAAAATTACTGAAGTATGATTTAATATTGAATTTAAAAAAAATATATTTAATGTTTTAATAGAATCAGTAATTAATTTTATATTTAAAAGATAGAATTTAATGATATTTGATTATTATTTAAACATTTTTATTCTATGTACTGTCTCTAAGTTACTTTACAAACTATGTTACTTTTTGAAAAAAAATATTTTATTCCTTAAGTGAAGAACCTTAGTCAAAGATGCTGAAAAAACAATACGGTATTATTGAAGTCTCCTTATGCTATTTTGAGTAGTGTTACTTCCCTCTATGACATTATTTGGCTCTTCAATCAATCGTAAAAAGGAATAGATAAGTATATTTTTATACAGGTTGATCTATGTTCAGAGTTATTTTAAACCTTTATTGTTTGAATAATATGTAAGAGCATGAAAAAGATGTTATGTTATTTTGGTTTTCTCTTATTATGGAGAGAGGAAAGGATGAGATTAAACTGATTTAACACATTAACTATTTGAGAATTTTTTTTTGAACTGTTTTGCCATTATTGCATTAATACAATCAAAATTTTGTTCAGTATTATGTTACGTTGCAAGCAATATTTGTGACAGTGTCCTTTATCTTTTATTGTTTGATTCTGAAATATATAACAAAGTCTTCAAATCGTTTTACTCATTTTCTATACAAATGATATTTTTTAAATACTTGATTTATTCTTGATTTTATAACTGATTTATTAAACATTAATTTTCAAAATTTTATTTCGGTTTTCAAAGAGTCTGTATTTTTCAAACAAAAGCATGTTTACTTTAAAATAAACCAGCAACTTAATTGACTTGAATTTTATTTTTCAATACTTTATCTAAAAGAAATTTACAACTAAATATTTTTAAAATATTTTATTTTTTATTTCTGTTTTAAAACAGTTCTATATATATATATATATATATATATATATATATTATATTATATCTAATATAATATATAATATATATTATTATATATATATAGATATATATATATATATATATATATATATATAATATATATATATATTATATATATATATATATATATATTTTTTTTTGTCTAATAATTTTTCAACTATTTTTTAGCAAAATACGTTGCGTTTTAATTATTTAAAAAAAAGCAAAAATTTTTTTTTTGTTTTTTAAACATACTTCATTTATTCTAAGTAAAGTATTACTTTTAATGTTTGACATTTTTATCGCTCCTAAGTAATTTAGCGTTGTGAATTATAGTTAGTTGTAAAAAATAGCAAATTTCAAAGAATATTCCTCTTATCTTTACGCTTCTATGAAATCATCTTTTAATGGTTTAAGTTTAGATAATCTTTGTAGTTAATTTTTAGGTTTCTTTTTTGGGAGGAATTATTTAATTTTTATATTTGACTCATAATTTGGTAACTTTAGTTTTTAAGTTTTTTAATTTTATTGTACTGATAATATGGCGGTTTCAAAAGACGTGAGTATTTTATTTACTTTACCAATATCCGTGGCTAATATTTTAATATCGAATCCGTGGAATACCTTATCAATAACTCTCATCAACTGATTTCCTACTGTCTGAGACAGATAGCCGAAGATTCATTCTCTGAAAATTTCAATATACCTAACTGTGAAATACTCAATAATTTCCGTATGAAGGGTAAATATATTTATATGTAATCATTAACAATCCAATTTTAGCATGCTTGGAGGATGTTGCGTCATTCAAAACGATGTATCCACCCTCTTCGGCATAACCGACAGAGTATAAGGTTTGATTGGTACACTAGTATTCACTTTGTTGCCATGAGGTTCCACTTTCCTGGTTTCATCTTCCCAGAGTGTATTTTAGGCATACTCTCCGACTTTCACTGAAGGACTCTACAGTAACTACCACAACCCCCCTTTCACTGAAGGACTCCACAGTAACTCCCACAACCCTACCCCTTTCTCAAATTTTCCCAATATATTAAGTACAAACACATATTCGAACTTTTCGCTTTATAAAATTAATAATAGCTAAATTTAAATCTGTTAGGTAGATGTTTGAGGCAACATACATACAAAGCTCCTTGTTCAATCTTTCCGAAGAGATGTTGATACTTTATTTCTTTCCTAGAGGTTCTACAGTGGAAGTGCCCACCTGCGAAATCTGTGTTATGTGGGTTTGTGAGGATTTCTATTATATTTTATCATATTTTCTCAAATAGGGCTCTACCCGTGACTGGTTATGAAAATTGAAAAAATATAGTTGCTAATTTTCATACTGACTTAGGGATTTTTAATTTTGAATCATTGTTTAAACTTTCTTTTAACGGTTCTTCCGTTTTTCCAATTGAACATAAGTATAATATATATAAA
>JABUQX010096353.1:20000-30000 GCA_015478945.1 Trachelipus rathkii
ATATAAATATATATATATATATATTAATACCTTCTTATATATATATATATATATATATAGTAAAACACCTCATAATAAAAATTTTGACACACGAGTGTGTGTGTATGATGTATTGATTCATACAAGGTGGAAAAAAATATCTCACATTTTTTATTACAAGTTAGTAAACGAACTAACATTTTGTTTTGCTCACTCTAAGCAATATCCGTTAAAGAAGATGTCAAAAAATGCTCAACAGTAAAAACGCCTTTGCTTCAATTACGATTTCAATATTAAAAGCAATGAATATTTCATATTTTAGACGAAGGTAAATATTCTTTGAGACAGTCATCCCGAACATCCTTACACTATAAAACACTCTTAAAAGTAAATTAACTTAATTTCAACACCTTGAAAACCATAATTATCCCTTCTTATCAACCAAATTTTCCAACCCTTCTTGGCAGTAATTTAATATAAGTATATGGGTAGGTGATTGATAATTTAGGTATAAAATATATATTTATAAGGAAACGTATCTATATTTCACATTTCATATATAATATAATATTATTTTTAATATACTATATATATATATATATATATATATATTATATATATTTGATATATATATATATATATATATATATATATATATAGTCATACATTGTTTTTCCCCTAATATATATATATATATATTATTATATATATTGTTATTTTTCCCACTATATATATATCTAGAAGGTTATATTATACATTCATAAACAAATATATATATATAAAATTATATGTAAATATATATTATTATAATTATTATTATAATATAATATATATATATATATATTATTATATATATTATATATATATATACTATATATATTATAATATATATATATATATATATATATATATATATATATTCATTGAAATAAAAGGGTGAAAAGGTGAAACTTAAGTAAGGTAAAGATAAAGAGAGCTCCACAGGCTAAATAGCAACTGTCACAGCAGACAGCTAGGCCTAAAAGATTAACAATGGCAGAGAAGAGTGAAAATTATAGAGAAGATGAGGAAGAGGAAGAAAGCAAATTAAGCTGGTGTAATGATAAGTATAGTTTAGATAAAATAAAGAATCAAGTGCAACGGTGGAATAAAAATTATAAAGAAGTTAAAAATAAAAAGGAAGAAGAAAAATTAATGACTACAGAATTGAGAGAAGGAGAAGAGAATAATGGGATAGGAAAGGAAGTAAAGGATAAAATTATAGGAGAAAACTATGACATAGAAATAGGAGGCAATACGATTCAAATAAAAATAGGAGATCAAACCATGAGAAACGCATTTAAAGCGTCAGGAATTTCAATTAAACTCCATGATATAATTAGAGCTAAAGTAAATAAAATAGTACAAAACGAGAGTGAACATCAACACGAATATTCAGACGGAGAATATCCAAAAGGTTATCGAGATTACGACTCATATAGTCATAAAGGTAGAAAAAGCAGAGATCAGTCATATAGCAGATTTAAAGGTGGATTTAAGAAAGTAATTACCCAGAGAAAGCCATTGCAATATTCGGAACAATATAACCCTCATAGAAGAGGAGTTGAAAGAAGATTTGAAAGGAGAATTAGAAGAAGAAATAATAATCAATCTGAAAGAGGTAGGCAATACAGATCTGCCCGTTGGCAAAACAGAAGGGGTAATCCTAGAGAAGTATACCAAGTAACTAATTGGTCAGCAGAGAGTGAAAACTCAACCCTAAATGACAGGGGTAAAGCTGAGGAGAATGATAGATCACCCTCTGAAGAAAATTCATACGAGAATGAAGGAGTCTCTACTCAACCCTCGTACCATACTAACTGGGATGAGCATGATCCCTGTAAAATAACTCCGAAAGAAACAATGAAAGAGTGCCACATTGCACCAAGCTCTGATGAAGAAAGCGATAAGGAATATGAAGAATATATTATTTCTAAATTAGAGAAGTACTGTACCATCGGCAAAAGGGAAACAAGCCCTAAGAGAGAGAGCAATACAGTACCTAAGATAATCGGTCATATCCATCGGAATAGGCAAAAGGCCGCACATGATGAAAGCGGATAGACCGCGAGGTAAAAGAGACTCAGGTGGAGCAACTTTCGCAAAAAGAATGCGAGGAAGGTGCGTACAAATGCTGTACCATATTAATGTGTACCATCTGTAGTAGAGTAGTGTCATCATAGGTAAAACACATAACACTCTACCTAAACATATTTATATAGTGTACTTATTTAAATTTTTATTTAATATTTAATTAATATTTATTTAAAATAATAAATATTTTTATTTTACATTCTCTCAAATTTTAATATTTATTTAAAATATTTTTTATATATATACTCGCAAATTTTTAATATTTTTTTAGAATGTTTTTTTTTTGTCTCTCAAATTTTTAAATTTTTATTTAAAATATTTTTATTTTATATTCTCTCAATCTCTTAAAATTTTGGCAACTCACAGATATAGTTACCTACCAAAATTCTAAGGTACGAATTTAAACTCACAGATATAGTTACCTACCAAAATTCTAAGGTACGAATTTTAGCCAAAATACTAAGGCACAAATTTATGCTTAATTGCTAAGTATAGCTAATCACGATTAACGTAGATTTTAAAAGGAAATAGCTACGACATATTTTAGCTAAATTTTACTTGTATTTATTTATATACATTTATATATAAAAAAATTGCCTAAAATATAGTAATAATTTATTTAAAGATTGCCGAATAAAAGATATCAATTTATTTGCAAAAAGATTGCTTAAAAATAAAATATTAATTTTTATATTTACATGCCTTCTATGTAAATAAGGCATTTAATATATTATTAACGTACTAACACAAAGAATTAGAGTCATTGTATTAATTTATACAGAATGCCGAAATATTAATTATCATATGCATATATATAAAAATATATATATAGATCAGTATTAAATATACGTACATAAAAATTTTGTATAAAGCATTTAGTGTCAGTTTACGCACATAAAAGAAATTGCCATTAAAATATCATATGTTTGATAATATAACCGCAGTATCAGTGTCAATTTATAGATATATATATAATTGTTAGTCAACGTAGATATACATATTACTGATATAAAAAGTGCCAAATAATATATTAATTTACTGATATAAAAATTTGCCAAATAATATATTAATTTATTGATAAATTTACTGTATAAACAACTTATAGCACGCATTGTTTTATATGTGCATACATACATATATTATATATATATATATATATATATATATATATATATATATATATATATATATATATATATATATATATATATATATATATATATATATTAAAAATAATAAAAAAAATAATATAAATTTTATATATAAATATATATATATATATATATATATATATATATATATATATATGAAGTGCCTAATATATAGAAAAATTAGAATTTTAGTTATATAAAGTGCCAAGCTTATTTAATGAGAAAAATATTTATTTAATAAATTCAATTTATAATTAAGTATGTAGGTATACACGTAAACGTATGTATACATTTGTTAGGTAATAATGACCCTATGTTTGGTGTCAGTATAAAGATAGAAAGAATCCAGAATGAGGATAGTCCATTCAATTTGGAATGAAGAGGTATTTGATAAACTTACATTTAGGTTAAGCTAAGGTCAAGATTCATGGCTAAAAGGTGTTATTAAGAAGAAAATGGTGGATCAAACTTCAAAAGGAAATTGGACAGTCATTTTGAAGCATTGAAAAACCTAACCTAGTAATAATATCAATAACCCATGATCAGGACTACCAAGCGTAGATATTCTGGATATAGCGAAGTGATTCAAGAGTCAATCCATTAAATGCTAGAGGTTACGGAATGGTACCCGTAAAGACGTCGTCGATCAATTAGTAATCTGGGATGAATCAAAGTGAATAGTTACTTATATATATAAATATATATATATATATATAATAATATATATATAATATATATATTATATATATAATAATCTGGATGATGCCAAAGTGACATATATATATATATATATATGTATTTTTTTTTGTCACTCTTGCGCCTCGCAAATTGAAAGGATTGATTCCAGCCACTTCTTATCTGTGGAAAACCGTACAGATGAATGGAAGTATTATGGAATTTTTGTTCTGTTTGTTAAATCAGAACAAATCTGGCACAAATAGCAGATAGGCACAAACACATTAAAGCATAGAGCCAATTAATAGCTCAAATCAGAAATAATCGATTCAAAGGCGATAGAAATAGCCATAGTTTATGGAAGAACATTTTATTTATGCTAGCCGCTAAAACCTTACAACAAATAGTTAGATAAGATGAATCTCGAACAATATATATAAAGATATATATATATATATATATATATTCACTTCGATTGAGCATTGCTTACATAGTTCAGGTAAAGGCAACTGACTATGAAAGAAAGTTGATTAGTATAGAATTGAGGCTAAAAGGCACAGCCGATTTAAATTTTAGGTTTAGGAAGCATAGAAAATTTATGTTGAAGAACATGATATTAATTCACCACAGCATAGTTAAGTTTCAGGAACCCAATTTTTTATATATTTTTTTTTCCCATCGAATATAGGAAAATTATAACATTATTGTATTTTTTTTTTGAAAGCATTTTAAACTATCATACAAATAGCTTTCCATTTTGATTTATGCCAATAAAGAAAGGTATCTGGACCGCCTCGAACAATATCGCAAGATGTTTTTGTAGGTGATCTATAATGTTATAAAGTCTCAGGTAAGACCGCCTCGAACATTCATGTGTGATGTTTTGTAGGTGACTTGTACGATTATAAAGTCTCCAGACCTCCGAATTTATTCGTAAACTCGTGAGGACAGTACCGATGAAGAACTCAGACACTTTTGAAGGAGATTCTGAGGATAATAAGGCATTAGAAAACATGCTGTAGGGCCACCTTTACAAGATTGTAAATTTTAGGTGAAGGGGATCCGAAGATTGATTCCAATTGCAAGTGAATACCTGATTAGGTTCAAGGAAGGACAAATGTTGTCCCACCTTAGCTCACTTACCTGTAAGACAGAGAGGTAAAAGATTTACCATCTGTGAAAATGGTACGTCAGGAGAATATGGTTTAACGCTGTCAACAGCGGTGGAAATACGTAAGGCATCGTCGACCCAAAAGTTTTGGAGAGATGCAGTGGTACATACTAGGTACGCCCGTGACCGACATATGGCGTCAACAACCGAATCCTGTATGGCTGAGAATGAGCATTACTTGCAACCCTTTGGTAAATATACAAAGGATGAAATAATTCCGTCCCGAGCGTTAGTCATTCAAATAAGAATGAATGCAGCTTATATTGGTAAGGACCACAGTAATAAGTAACTGTTGGAGTCCGACCTCTCCGATTGATTCAGATATCTTGATTCTGATAAGGAGATAAGGGAATGGTCCATTTGATTATGATCACAAGTGTGAACTAGAATGATGAGGTACGTAGAGAGAAGGTACCGAAAGCTGTAAGGATCATACTGCTTTACACATAATGATGTGTAGAACCTCTTGGAAAAGAAAGAGTAGACGTATGAAGTACGAGATAAAGGAAATTCGGAAAATACGCTGATCCAAATTGATGAGTCTCTGTAAAGAAACTTCATCGCACAACTCTAATGTACTTAGGGTAAGCGTTAATGACACCATGACGTTTAAGTGTCCCATCTTTAAAAGTCGCAAGTATCATCGCGCATTGAGCAGAAGATACAGAGTTAATAGCAGAAGAGGAAAACTGGAATTGCCCTTGAGAGCTGCCGGAAAAGCATAAGCAAATTATCTTTCTAAGGGAACAGAGATTAACAATGCTCGCCTTCCAGCTTTTCTAATTCTAATAGGACACGAAGTTCTTCAGACTCATCTGATTGATATATAGAAGGAAGCTAAATATTTGTGGAAAAGAGAAAGGTAGAGGTAAAGACTGTTGACAAACAATCCATTGTCACTCTTATTGAAGTAGTAACTTCGACTCTAAAACTTTCCCTATAACACAAGCATGAAGCTGAATATCCAGATCAATCAAAAGTTTCATCTGATCATACCAACCGCCTATCTTTGTGAACAAAGAAAGAACAAAATCCAAGAAATTGTGAGCGAAGGCCAAGCAAACGATTTCAAATTTGGTAAAGGGGTTAAAATCCCGAGAGGTGTAACTCTAGTTTTGATCTTTCCAGGCGACATAAGATAAGGTGCACGGTATATTTGTGATCAGAAGAATACAGAAGAATGCAGGTTGAAATATAAAGATACAATATTGAACACATGATGCATATAAAAGGGCATAAAGAAACAGACAGAAAATGCCATTTAAATTCATATAAAATATCACTAAAACCCTGCAGAACTACAGCAGCAATAAAGAACGATATCAGCAGATCACACAAGAAGATACTTTCATAATAATTAAAGAAGCCTTCAAAGCAGAAAGAAATTAAATAGAGAAATCAGTCCATGAAGAAGATTATTGAAAATAATTTCTTTAGGTAGTCTGTTATTTCTTTTCTCCTGGCTTAACGGAGAAAGGACAGGCGAGGTAAGAGAGATTATTGCAAAATACACTACATTGGAACAGTAAGAAGTATAAAATAAGAAGCTTAAGAGAAATGACTGCTAAGACGAAAGTAAGAACATATGATAAATTTTGAAGTACAGCTCACCCATAGGGGTAGAATGAGCACATCATCACTGTCTGTTCCAATATGAAGCAGCCTATATACTATATATAAATAATGATATATGAGTTTTCTTCATATGATAACCTCTCAGTATTATTCAGCGGATCAATTAAGCTTAAAGACTGAGAACTAGGTTACAGTTTATTTTAGTTTTATCCATCGGATCAAATACACATTGATCGGGAATATAAGAATGATAGATTTAATACTTAAGGTAAATATAGAAGAAACATTTTTGCTAAGAAGTTCAACAAGAAATACAGATATGAGTAAACCCATAGGAGAATTTTAAAGAAAAAAATTGATGGCGAAGAAGCCAGAAGCACTACAGGATAAATAGGAACATCAGAACTTATTAATCTGAAATTTGACATTGTTGAAGGATACGAGAAAGTGCACGTTCAACTATCCAGATACATTGCTTCAAATGGAAGAGGAACCAAATAATAACAAAAGAAGTTTATAGCAATAAATCTAAATTTCGCAAATATCTTCTACTGTACAATCTATATTGTACTTGTATTGCATCCAAAGTTATGTAAAGTCGAAACATCTTTAGGAAAGAAAAGATAAAACCATTGATTCAATACTTTAAAGTCTTAAGAAGACAGCAGTAAAAGTTAATGTTGAACGAATATAAGAAAGAAAACAACTTTCTTTGAAAACAATAATAGTTAGAAAACTAATCAATGAAGAAAATAATTTTAGAAAATAAATTTTAGAAGAAGGAAGTGTGATTCTGGTTATAAGAACAAAACAGCTGATATAAAGAAGTAAGATCGTTCTAAATCGAAAAACTGATTCAAAAGGTAAGAACATCCTTAGAAATTAAACAAGTAAGTGTATACTACTTCAACTTATGGCATTCTAATTAAATTAAATTTAGAGTACCTAAGTTTGGAGTCGCATACAATTTAAGAAGCATCATGTATATAAATAGTAAGTAAAGTAAGTAAATGTTAATAGTATATATATATTTACTTACTTTACTATACTATTTTTTTACAGATATCACAATACAGTAATCTGTTTTGTTTCACATAATAACTCAACGAATAAAAGATAGCAATTTTAAAGATAATTTATCTTATTAACGTAAATATGAGCGATAGTTCGAATAAAAATAATATTTGAATTTTAGTCTAGCGTAAGTCATAATAACCGTCTATGTAAGTATAATGACAAATATTTTCAATTTTTCCAACGTCAAATAGATCATTTAAACACGATGAACCATATCAAGTTTTAAATAGTATGAACATTACATTGTCACCACTAGCTGATTTTAACGTATCACATTAAACTTATTTAAGATTGCATACAAAACAAGGTTACAGACTTATCATTAGTCATTACAAATTACTTGTAACGTTAAAATGTAAGAATGAAAGAGTTAACATGTCAATACAGTATAAAAGGGTCAGGTAACGGTAATTTAGTTTGACTTACATACACCGAAGATTAATGTTAGTCATGTGACACATAGTTTAAAATAGAGTCCAGTCATAACATTTCATCCAGTTATGATTTTATAACATAACATTTTTGTAACATAACAGTTCATGTTCCTAAGTATGAAATCATGTTTCAATACATAAACACACCTAGTAAATTTTTGTTTAAATTTTATGTTTAAATTTTACATTTTTTTCAGAAATAGGTAAACAAAGAGGTGTAAGGATGAATGTGGAATGATGGTGTGAATAATTTTTTTTGTTTACTAAGTTCATATATTCTCCCATTCGAGAATATTTCTTACTAATTCACACATACACACAAAATTTTGATATAATTTTGGGTAATACGGCAATATAATTTGGTAATTATAATAACGGGAATATCTAGGAAAACTTATTTAAATTTTTACAGGAATTTATTTTTTTATTTTCTAATCCTAATTCAAAACTTTTTTACAGAGAAATGAATTTACATTTTTTATTTATTTACTAATCCTAATACGGAAATTTTTTACAGAATTTCTCTGAAGTAAGTGTATTATCAGGGAACACTAATCTTTTCGTTTTACAGGTATTCATGTTAGCAGGGAACACTGAGGTACGCATTTACAGGATAATGTGATTGAATTTATCCTTGGAATGTAATACAATTTATTTAATATTATATTAAGTCCTAGGGATGGACTTCATTATATATAATCACCACGCTGTCCCAGCAGGAAATAAGTAACAAATTTCAGTTAATATCAATTTTTAGGATGAGGACATTTACTTTAATATCTTATAACTTTTATAATTTAGTTATATCGTCCCTGTTCGATCCAATAACTTATTAACAATTGCTTTCGAGTAACTTTGCAAGTTTACAGATTTATAAATTAACATGTGAAATTGCTCGAAGACACTTTTTTTTAAATATCTCCAAAACTACGTCCCAACATGAATTGAATAATAGCGTAAATCTTTAACATATATCACGCAGATTTACTAATTATTTTTATATTTATATAATGTCCCTGTTCAAATATAAAAATTAATGAAAAGAAAAGTTAAAATATTTCCTTTACAATTTTAACAATTTTTTTTTACAATTTTAACATTTTCTTTAACAATTTTAACAAATTTAAAACATTTTTAATAATTTTTAACAATTTAAATATTGTCCTGTTCATCATATAATATTAATCCTTAATTACATAAATACAGATTTCTAGTAACGAAATACGGGAAGATTTTCCTAAGAATTTAATTTTTTTTTTTGAATTTTTTATTTTTCAATTTTTCTTTTATTTCATTATTATATTTCAATGTTAATAACATTTCATATCACAATGTTCACAACTTTATAGACAAGTAACAGTTCACATACAAGTCAACAGCATTTTGAACATTCAGTAGCATTTTGATCAGTCAACAATTTTTTTTTGAACATTTAACAACATACAAACATTATTTTAGACATCAAATTCAGTCACAAAGACTCACTTTTGCAACATGTAACATGCACAACAGCATTTAAACATTACTTGAAACAACATTTCAGTACAGTTTACAACAATCAACAAAGACAATTACTGTACATTCTCATACAGTTCTTTTAATACAAATTCTTTGAATTTACTTTACATTTTTACATATTAACATGTAAATCTTTCCAATCTTTTAAAGACCCCATACTGCTGCCGATATTTTTCTTTCTCTTTAAGGTATGGTAGAGAACATGGCGAATGGGATACTTCAAAAGATACAATGGAGAGAAACAAAGGCTTCACGAGACGGAGAAGAACTCAACTTTTACACGAAGA
>JABUQX010096354.1:0-12500 GCA_015478945.1 Trachelipus rathkii
AAAATTTACAAAGGTTAATAAATAAATTAAAGATAGATGGTGATTTATTTGCTCAGTATAGTATTCTAAAACTACGAAAATCTTTTAGAAAGTTTTAAACTTTATAGAAAGAAATAAATTAAAGATAAACAAATTTATTAAAACCACTTAATTTAATTTCTAGTGAGAATATTATCAAAATAATTAATAATTAAAACAGTTGATTTACGTCATATCAGAATAAAATACCTATACATGTCTGGAGACCTAATTTTATTTTAGAACAAATATAAATCTGCCAAAACATTTTTGAATATCATACAGACAATGGAACACTACTATTCACAGATGGCTACATAAAACTACTTCACAATTAAAATTATTATGCATGAGAAAATAATCATATTTGAATTTTTTCATGATATGTCAAATTTCTTTGTTATTAGGTATCTAATAATTAAATAATGAATTCCATTCCCGAAATATTTATATTTAAATTGTTGAATAATATAAAATAAATACATTCTAAAAATTGATTTATAATAGTTTTGCCTTGATATTAAGAATACATATCTATTATGAAAAATATGTAAATATGTTGATTTTATCTTTCTTACAGTTAGAAAATTAGCCTATCCAATTAACATTTTTAAATTCTATTAAAGAATGATATACTAAAACAGTGCCTTATTTTCTATTAATTTCTTGACATTTTATTGCTGATTTCCTTTTCTATAATGATAACGTTTAGTCTAACCCATTCTCACCTCAAATATTGATCATATAAATATATAATGTTATTATAATAACACCTATATTGACATCACTATTAGTTATTATATACAGTTTTACCAGGAGATAACCTTATCAATCAAAATTATTTGAATAATAATAATAATAGGGAACATTGTTATTACACTATTCAAATCTGAAACAAGTTTTATTACCCTTTCTGCTGTATTGCATTCATATTTCGGTGAAAATCGTTGAATAGACCCTGTAAGTTCACGATTAGAACAACACATAGGGGTGAGGTTAGAAGAGGAAATAGATACCAATAATGAGACTGTACCATTACTTATATGACATACTATCACAGAATGAGCTACACATCATTAATTGGGAAGGAGCAACTTTTTGTTCAATTCAAAGGATAAAATTCTAAAACTAAAATTCACAAACCTCGTTTTAATTTTAACTACTTGTGCAATATTCGGCAGGATATTTTTTTGTTTTCAAAATCCTGAAGTTCATGTTAATTTCATTCTGAAAAAATCAATATTCCAACCATAAAAAAATCCGCTTCCATGTAAGAAATCCTATGTTGGCATCTGCTTAATATTATGCTTCATTTTTAATATTATTCATAATTTTTAAATTTTATTATTTATAGTTTTGTCAAAATTTAAATTTTATTTCCATTTTAAAGTTCTAGGAGGAGACCTTGTGCTATTTAGTATCTCTACATGTTTAATTTTTAATATTATTAGATTTCTTCTAATTTAGTTCTTAAGTGGTTTTAAAATGTATTGTATTCTATCTATATATATTAATATATATATATATATATATATATATATATATTAATATATATATATATATATATATATATAATATACTACATATACATATTATAATTAATATATATTATATTAATTATATATATATATTTTACATCAATTATTATATATAATATATATATATAATATATAATATATATTATAATATATATATATTATAATTTAGTTTTGACTGTGTTAGAATCCTCAGAGAATCTTAGCCCCGGAGCAATTTAAAAGTGCGGTACTGACTCAGGAGCGCTCCTGGCTTCAACTTTATATATCTAAGTTTTCTCAGAATCAGTACACATAATTCGAGTGTGTAGCATTAAACCATATTCGCTGTGCTTTTCTTTTATTCAGCAACATAAGTTATTGTTCGAGCGACAAAAGACACCCCTTAGGTCATAAGGAGTGTCAGTGTGGGAAAGAGTACGCCATTGTACTCTGGTAAATAATTAATTAAATGGAAAGTCTCAAGTGTATTCTTCCCAAAATTCTTCCCAAAATAGAAATTCTTTAAACATACTTAGTAATCGTTCCTGTTCCCTTCTTTTATATATTTCTTTTCACTTATTATCCTTTTTTATGTACATATTCACTGGTTAGTAAAGGTCAGAGGTCTACCTAATTCCACCCTAGTTGTTGAGAGTTCCTGAGGTAGATCTAATTTAAAGGCTGACATGCCCCGATACATGGTGTTTGGACGTCAAAGGTAGTTGAAAAGAAAGGGAGTGTGTGCCAGATTTACCAGTGTAGCATGTGTTTGATTGAATATAGCCGTTAAGTGTAGGGTCAGAGAGTTGAATAAGAAAAGATAAGACTATGAAGAGAGGCGTGATCATGAACACTTCTCAATGGAAGAAGTATGCGACTGAAGAGCTCAGAAGAGCAGTATCCGTAGTAATAGCGATAATAAAGATACTGACCCAACAAATCCACGGGTATAAAGAGATGGAGAGAGAGAGTTGGTGAGAACACGATAGATAATAAGACCAAAAGCCCTAGACTCCATCTTTTAAAGAAGAGATGTTTGAGTGGATCCACCTTAGATAGATGTATGAGGCATACTATATATAGTATGCCTCATACATCTATCTAAGGTGGCATACTATATATAGGGGGGAATGACACCTCTATAAAGAGAAAGCAATTGGTATGGAGTAAAGAAATTCTGAAGGTACCTCAGAAAAACTCAACCTCTTATAAGATTGTTTAGAAAGAGAATAAATGTAATCCTCCCAATTAAGGTCACGAGAAAAAGAAACACCAAGAATATTAAGGACAGACGAAGGTTAAGATTCTATAGTTGTGTGGAAGATTATGTCGAGTAGAAAGATAAAGGAAGTGAGTTTTTGAGGCATTGAAAACAACTTTGTTCTCAATGCCCCAATTAGAAATTCGAGAAAGATCGGAGGTTAGTTGCTCCAAGGCCGAACTTCTAGAGTGAGTTAATTGTTGTTGGGAAGGGCGTCTATCAAAATGAAAAAAGTAATGAAGGGTGGAGTCGCCATCATATGATTAGATAAGGTGATGATCTAATAGAGAGAAAGCCATTAATGAAAATTAAGAGGAAAGTTTGGAATAGAACAAAACCCTGAGAAACATCATTTGTTATAGATTTAAAGAAAACGTTAACCATCTGCAACAGTTGGCATAAAACGATCGGAAAAGAAATCATAGAGAAGGTCACAGAAAGAAGAATAGATAACGAAAAAGGGATGTTTAGAAATTAAAACTTTGTGCCAAACTCAATCGTAGGTTTCGATATGTTCATCGCCAAAGCGAAAGACTCACCGAAATGTCGATTGGAAGAGATCCAAGAAGATCACAAATGGAGCGCATCTTACGAAAGCCATACTGGCGATCAGAGTTAAGATTAGAAGAATTTAGATATTTCCAAATTTTTCTGTCAAGGATAAATTCGAAAAGTTTAGAAAGAACAGAAGTTAAAGCGATAGGAGGATAGTTGGAGGGTTGAGACCTGTCCCCTTTTTCGGACCAGATAAAAAGAGCACACGTCTCCAGCAAGAAGAAAAGGTCAAAGCAGAAAGACAGAGACGGAATAGTTTACTAAGGCATGATGCAAGCTTAGAACACAAGAGGAGGAATATCATCACGACCGTACGACCTCTTATTGTTAAGCTCAGAGAGAGAAAGAAAGTAGAAAAAGCTTCTGTAAAAAAAATTCCAATATTAGGCATAAATGAGTTGGAGGGGTGTGGAGAAGGAGAAATAGCTCTGGAATCGTCTAAGGTGGAATTAGATGCAAAGCTTTGAGAGATGAGTTTAGTTTTAGCAAAAGGTTAAACGGCATTGGTCCTGTCGAGAGAAACTAGAGGAGGGAAAGAGGGAGAACCGGAGTTTGATATAACATTTTTTACAAAATCCCAGAAACAACATGATAAAGAGGAACTAGTAAGATTTTTGCATTTTCTACTAAGAAAAGAGGTTTTAGTGTCACAAGGGAAAGATTTTATGCGATCCGAGAATAAAATATAAGTTGCATGAGATTCTGGAGTTTGGAGGAGACGGTAATTCGTGAAGGCAGCATCTCTGTGGCGAGTAGCACGAGAACAAGCAGAGTTAAACCAAGGTTTGCTAGGTTTAGTTAAATGAAAAGAATATGGAATTAACGCTCTCATGCTAGAAAGAATAACCTCGGTAATGCTTTTTGCACCCCCCCCCCCGACTGACCTTTTCTACGGAAGCAGTAGTCATTCCGTGGGAATTAAAAGAAGTACAATAGTAAGTCCGATCAGTTATCAGTTTCAAAGTGTAATAAACGTTTCTTCGTCGTAGGCGGGATTATTTCCTCCGGAAGACATGATGAATAGAACAGGATACAGAGATAAAAAGGTGTTCAGAGGAACCCAGAGGAGAAAAGAAATAAACAAGATAAGTAGAAGGATTAGAGGTTAGGGAAAGTTATACAAACTTGGGTTCATCTCTAGGACGATCAAAGATACGAGTAGGGAGCTGCACCAACTGCTCGAGGTCATTCTTGATAGAAAAGAGGTAAGTAATTTCACCAGCTGTATCTTGAGAATTAGAAGAAACCCATTGGCGGTGGTGAACGTTGAAATCACCAAGAATGAAGATTTCAGAGAAAGGTAAAGATGAGAAAATGTGTTCTAATTTTTTATCCAAGTAGTTAAAGAATTTAGAATAGTCAGTTGAGTTAGGAGACAGATATACAGAACAGATGAATTTAGTGGTGGATTGACAGAATAGCTTGAGCCATAAGGTAGAAAATTCAGAAGACCCGAAATCAGAGACAAGAGAACAAACAACATCATTGGGCACATAGCAACAACAACCGTCAATGGCTGAAAATTGAGGACAGAGACAGTAAAAGGGAAAATATAGTAGGGTTTGCTGAAAGGAAACTCAAACACCTGAGTTTCGGTTAAGAATAAGAGATGAGGTTTAAAGGAGGACATGTGATGCTCAAATGCACATGAATATCTTCTCAATTAACATTTGGAAAATGGCAGCGATTAGTTAGGCCTCGAAAATGCCTGGGAAGACGACAACCAAACCCTACCCCTCATCAGCTTCTTTTCCCCACTATCGCTTTTGTTGGTAGAGATGATACAGTTAGAGGACATTCAAGGTATTTTAGTGTAAGATCTTTTCTTCATATTTTTTACCTTTTATGTTACACATGGCCTTTCTTCTACGTTCTATTCTGCTAATAATAACCGCTTTTTTGCTGGATCCTAACTCTTATTCTTGACCAAACTCGAATGATGATCTCTCCGAAAGTGAACCTTTTCTGTTTACTTTTATTGACTCAGTTCTCAGTTTTCATTCAAAGTCGAATATGATGCTCATTTGTTAATTAGAGTGGTCGGTTTTCTCACTATTGAATTGGAGTTGTTCGAATTTTGTATCCTGCAGCTTTGATTCACTTGCATTTTCATGACAAATTTTTTCTATAATGTTTGTTAGTTTACTAATTTTAATGGTTATAAGACAATTAAAATTACCTAGTATACAATTTCTCTTCTACTCCTATCTTATGAATAATGGTTCCAAGTGATTTCACTTTCAAACGTAATCGGATTTCTTATAGTATTGATGGTAGACGCTGCAAATGTTTGGTTCCACTCCTGTGTCTAACAACCTATGTAGTTAATCCAACTTTCTCTATTCTTTCCCCTAGTATACTGATGATGAAGTCAACTTTTCAGACCTTCTCTTAGCTTCTACATTTTGCCTTATTTAAACTGTAAGATTATAAGTAAATAATTCTCTTCTGAGTTTCTCTTACTATCACTTCATCTCTCTTTCTTTATCCTTTCTTTCCCTTCAAAATATTTCGCATAAGCAGACCCTACTAGCGACAATTTGGTATCACTTACTGGCAAAACATAAGGTCGTTTTCCTTTCATTTCTGTTGCAATGATTACTGCTTTAGTTGAAAGGCTTCCTCACCTAAGGGATGGGCAGAGCACATAACCAGGATGATTCTCTCGGGCATGAAGGATATATTTCCATTTTCTTCCTCTTCGACTAAAATGTTCGACCTTGATTTAACTCTGATTACTTTTGTATTGCTTTCAGGGATTAAAGCTGTGTTCGAGCTCCTGAGTTTCAAAATACGCGCATTTCATTCCAGAATTGTGCAAAATCACTTCTCTGCCGTACGAAAATTTCCTGCTCTGAATAAAATGCAAAAGGAATCCTGGTTCTACTTCTTTCCACTTTTTCTGGCATTTTATTGAAACAAATTCGTCTTTTTTCAAACCCTTATTTTTCTTAACGACTTAACATCTGTTAAAGCTGAAATTTTTCTTCACATTTTTTATTTTAACATTTTTATTAGACTACTTTTGTGTTATACTTTTTTCTATACACCCAACTCATTTATACTTAATTTGGTAATTTATTTGTGAAGATATCTCATCATTTCTCTATCTAAGACTAATACTAAAAAGGAATACAGTCTTGACAAAATATTGATTGGGGCACAGAAAGCATACTTGATTTAATGATTCAAAAATAAAACTTCCACACTATCCTCATCGCACATATATGCACTCCATGCAATTAATATTCTTAAGTTCTATTTTCATGGAATTTTTCATAGGAGGATGGAAGCATTTCCGTTCTAAACAAGCTCCAATAATAGGGTTCTGAGGTCGATCATCAGAATTTCTTTCCGCTCTAAACCACGGGTTTACAGGTTTTGAAGGGATGATGTATACAACGGTTGATTTCCACTTAAATATTGTTTATATTTCCTTTTTTGATAGTATGTAGTTAAGATTTATTCGTCTCATGAGCTCACTCCATGCACGCTTGCTGACTTTCTTCAATTTATTTTCTAGCAGCCGGAACTGCTATATCATTTTCCATTTACTATTTCACTTGCTATGGGCACTAATGTGTTCTGCAAGTTTTGTCATATATATATTAATATATATATATATATATATTATATATATATATATATATATATATATTTATATATATAATATATAAATATATATATATATATATAGTCCTTCTTTATAAATAATTAGTCACTTTTTTCTCGTATAGACTCTATGTAGCTCTGATTTCTGTTCCTGTTATTTCAATTTGAATGTAAATTCGGTTTAGAAGAAAATTCATATCTGCAAAGTAACGCATTGTACTCTACGTAAGATCTCAGCTCTAGGAGCGATTGAGGCTCTTCTCCAACATTTAAGAATTGAGTTTCCGTAACTTTGCCTTGGTTCTCGGAGCCTTTCAGAGATTTAGAACTTAGGGGTGGGAGAACGTTTATCGTGTGAAGACGACATTGGAATGCACCGAAGAGTGAGGTCAAAGTTAGTTCGATGTGATATTTTTTAACAATAATTTTTTTATCTTTTGTTAATATTCTTTTAAACTTAAAAATAACGGGAGATTACGCCTTTTAAGATTTTTATATTATTTACTATTTACCTACATTTTAATAATTTTAATGACTTCTGAGATTGCTTCTGCTGGACAAAGTGTGATATTTGGCACTAACATGGATTGTTTTTGTTTTATGGGTCCTCCAAAGCTCAGTCTGTATCTGATTTCTCACCGATTTCTGGATTTGTGTAAGTATGTGAATGTTGATTCTCAAGTATGCCGGTAGAAAATCACGAATCAACAGGGTGTACCTTCCCAAAGCAGGTTATTCTACAGTCTTTTTTTCCACTTTCAACAAGATTTTCTTTATTCAAACGAGATTTTAGATTAATCTTTCGTAACATCAATAGAGATAGGAATTTTTCAATATATAATATATATATATATATAAGATTATATAATATATATTATATTTATTATATATTTATTATATATTATTATAATATATATATGTGTATATATATATATATTACTATTATATACAGTATATATATATTATATATTTATATATTATATATATATATATATATTAGTATTATATATATATATTATATATATAATATATTATTATATATATATATATTATATATATATATATATATATATATATATATATATATATAATATATTATAAATATATATAATATATATATATATATATATATATATAATTATATATATATATCTATATATAATTTTACATTAGAGACGCAAAATATTATGAATTATGAATCTACTCATAAAGCTTTACCCTGAAGAAATGTACTTTGTCAATTTACCCCCGTTTTTTAAATCCCTTATTCAGAAATCCTGAGAAAATTAACATATGATAATCTGCAAATGTTGATAGTTATCTTAAAAGTCAATTATTTTCCCTCGAGGGATACTAATTTGTCTCGACATTTGTCTTCTGCCTGACTAAAACGAATTTTGAATGATAGGGCAGAATCTGCACTGATAATATCATCATCCATCATCGAGCATGTTTTCAAATGTCGATGGCCCATTGGCATTGAATCGAATAGAATTCACAATACCTTTACTTAACACTTCAAATTTGCATAAGGAATTTAACTGGTCTAAATAGCATAAAAAGAAATAAGTGAAATTTGGATTCTGGGGTTTTTTCTTTTAATTAAGGTAATGCATATATTCTTTCTTCCCAGTCATAGATGAAGCACCGGTTTGTACAAACACTCACCTCAAGTTAGTAAATTTTAATTCAATAATCGAACCCTCAATCGTTTAAAAAAATTTTTGAAAATATTTCACTCAACATTCTCTTCGTTTTTTCCCTTAAAAGCGAGGAATTCAATTAAACAGAAATCTTTAGTAATAAATAGCAAGAACAAAATACAGTATTGTGCTGAATCGGTAGAATTGCCGATTCATCAAAGCCTATCGAGTAAATAACATTTCTTTTTTGAATTATATTTGTTGAAGATGCTGCGTTACTATTTATGAGCTGCCTGAATTTTTAAACCCCGATCTGCTCTTGAAAGAGTACAAATCTTATTTGTAACTATACCGGATCTATAGCATTTTAGGACTTAACAATGCAACGCAATGGAAGTTCTAGATTGCTAATTGGTTTACCTTTTTTCCAAGGAAAATATGATACTTATAACTTGCCTAGTCCGTAGTATTTCCTCGATATAGGCCAAACAACTGAATGAAATTATTGTCTTTGTTTAAAGTTTTCCATCCGTATTAGTTATTCTGAAGACATATATACGTCTTTATATTTATCAACTTTATATTTACAGTCCTTATGAGTAACATAGTGCTGGTGCGCATTGTATTTCTTTATTGTAGAAATTAAGGTATTACAGAACAAGCAATTCATTTTACAACTATTAAACAGTACAAAAAATTGTAATTCCATTTATCATTAAAAACTCTATTTACTTCCTGCACAGTTTTGTTTAACTCTTTCAGACATGATGGACAGAAAAATAACAAAAATATGAGATAAATTAATTATTGATGGTAACAAGGAGGACATCGAAGCAAAAAGCACATATCAATAAGCAGATACACATGCATAGGCAACATCACTGGGATTAAATTAATGACTGACCGAAATACGAACGAAAAATTCCGGAAACACTAAATTTAACTGTAAACAAAACGTGCAATTGGCGCAAAAGACACATTTCATAAAGATGCGTTAATATTTCTTGCTTTTAATTTTGCATATTTTGCACATTTGAGTATGAATGATTTATAAAATATTTTGTTTACATTCGGGACGATGCTTTATCATTAACTAATAATTATTTTGTACGAGTTCACCAACTATATCCCGTTATGTTTATTGTAACTAATTTTGAATATATGCTTCTTTAATTAATTAAGATTTATTTATAAGCCTTAGAAGACCACCTTTGATAGGCCAAGAATGCAATGTGGCTTAAGATCGCGGTTTTCCATCGATTAGACTCTGTCTGGTTTAAATTTAAAGCAATCCACCTGTCAATCCAGCTGCTAAGATTTGGAGCTGGAGCCGGTCAACTTTTTATAAATATATATATATATATATATATATATGTGTATATATATATATATATATATATATATATATATATATAATATATATATATATATATATATATATATATATATATATATTATATATATATATATTATATATATATATAACAAACCTCAATTGAACGCCTCCGGTAGAGCTGGAAAGTAACTGCCGCTCTTCCTTTTTACTGATTTCTTCTTCAGAATTGATTTCCCGCACAGCAAGATAAGACAAAACGAGGCTGAAAAAATGAACATATATATATATATATATTTATATATATTATATATATATATATATATATTTATATTATATATATTACTATTATATTATATATATATTATATATATATATATAATATAGAGCCTGATCGGGGTGATTGGGGGTCCTTGCGTCGCTTCTACGCTAACTATGAATTGAATGACTGCTTTTGGACTTCTGAAGCTTCGGCTTCTCGCATTAGGTGGGAGGCTGTAATGTTGAGGGATGAGCAGGTTCATCCTTCTTCGACTAAATCTTTCTCTCCTCATAATCCATGTTCGATCGTCCTGTTTTTTGGCCATTCAGGCTAGAGACAGCGCTTATGGGGAGTGAAAAATTCTCGTTCTCTATCCCTCTCGCTAATTTCCATTCAGCTAGACGTTGCAGGGATTCTCTTCGACGAGCAAAGCGGGCTTTCATCAACGAAAGTGCGCTAACCCTCCTTGGTTCTCCTACTGGACAAGTCTTTCTGGCCTCTTGCCAAAACATCTCTAAATACTCTGTAATCTGCCTTTCCTCCTCTTTTTCGATCTGATGGTTCTGTTGCTAACTCTCCAACTGAAAGGCCAATCTCTTCGGTCTCCTATTTTCTCTAATTCAACCCTGGACGTTTCTGGCATTCCTTCTCCACCTTCTCCTCTCAGGTGTCCTACTGTCTTTTGCCTGTGATTAATTTGATCGGGTGCATGGGCTCCTGAAGTCTATGAACGTTAGGAAGGCGCGTGGCCCGGATGGCATCCCTCCCCGAGTTTTGAGGGAGGTGTGCTTCCGCAGCTCTGGCCCCTCCCTCGTTAACTATATTCTTCTATGTCTCATACTACACTTTCCTCAGTGTTGGAAGCACGCACATGTCGAACTATTCCGAAAAAAGGAGCCGCTCTGACCTTTCTAACATCGCCCTACTAGCTCCTCACATGATTCTAATCTAAGACTCTTTGAAACCCTTCTTACTCTACTTCTTAGCACCAATCCTGGAATCTCATTTCTCTTTTCCGATACGTATGGTTTTTCCGGCGTTCGAGGTCTACTGGTGATATACTTTCCTATTTAACCGATTTTATGGTTTTCCGCCCTCAGGAACTACGGGGAGACTTGGCTGGTGGCTGAACATATCCAAAGCATTTGACCGGGTATGGCATGCGTCACTGCTCTCCAAAAGCTCCCTCCTTTGGGTTCCTCTTCTCTTTGCTTACTTATGTCCAGCTTTCTTTCAAGTCGCTCAACATTACCGGCTGTGGTTGATGGAGCGATTTCTTCTTCTTTTCTGTCAATAGTGGTGTTTCCTCAGGGTTCTGTCTATCTCCTCCTTTAATTCTTATTCTTCATTAATGATCTCATCACTGCACATCTAACTATATCCATCATATGCGATGACTCGACCCTTCATCTTCAACTCATTTCAATTCTGCTCCCTCTTTTACTTCTAGATTGCCTCTCGTCTTAATCTTTCCGATTCTATTATCGCTGATCTGAATAGAATTTCCGATTGGGGTCGTCTCACCTTTGAATTCAACTCTTTTTAAAAACTCAACTTCTACAAATTCTCCCTCTCTAAAACACTTCTAATTTAATTATCCTTTCGACGGTTCTCTGTCTCTTCCTCCGCCTGTTGAACATATAAACATCCTGGCCTTTTAACATAAACAAAAATGTCTTGGAAACCTAATATACGAATGCTAGGGCGGCCTCAAAGAAACTGGGAGTTTCTGTTTAGACTGCGAGATTTTCTTTTTTTCCTCTTCCAGTTATCGCTCATACAAGGGGTCTCATCGCCCCTTGTAATGGAGTACTGTTCTATACTGGGGGTCTCTGGTTTTCACCCGGCTTTTGGACAGGGTCGAGAAAAGCAAAGGCTTAATAAACTTTCTGTTCTTTCAGTTCACTTGACTCCTCTATCTTTGGGCGCGCTGTTGGTGCTTCTATCTCTTTTCTCTAGGTACCGTAGGGCAGGGGTTCGAGGGAACTTACCACTCAGCGTACCACCACTTTACGGGACGCCGCTCCGTAAGCACAAAGGGGATGCTGTGTCTGCGCACCAGAGTTTTGTGTTGATGTTGGATACTCCCATGCTAAGTAAGTTGCGCGTGCATCCACTAATCTTTCTGCCACATCTGTTCTTGGAATTCTCTCCATCTATATATACTGCTAGAATTTAATCATAACACTTAAAGCTGCGTCTGTGCTCATTGCGTATTTATACGCTAGTGAATAATATATATAGGAGATAAAACAGTGAAATAAAGTTTTTAAGTGAATGTACAATTAAGACAGTGTAA
>JABUQX010096355.1:0-2500 GCA_015478945.1 Trachelipus rathkii
TTTTTCTTGGGAATTGTGTACATTCTGGTGCAAGTGGGGGAGGTGACGTTGTCTTATGTCTTGAAATATATATTATATATTTGCTATTGAGTTTTGGGTGGTGCTGATCTGCTCCGGGCGAGGTCGATTTGGCCTCTCCTGGACAGCGTTTTCTTCTCTAGGGGAAGTTTTGGGGAGGGGTGCTTTAAAATAAATTTGCTCATTGGGTCGGCTTTTGTATGGTATCGTGTTGGTTTAGATGAGTACGGATCATGGTGTGTAATCTCTCATGACCTACTTGGGATGAGTGGTAGGTAAGGAATTATGTTAATCTGTTGTTGCCCAATAGAATTGAGCTTGGTGAATGCACGGGGGGGGGTTTTTAGTCTTTTGTCGTGGCGGCCTGGTGCGGCCGGGTTTGTGGATGGACGCAATTGCGTTGAGGCAAGGGTGCGGTTTTGGATTAGGTTTCTTGTTGATAGAATCTGAGTCCTCTTCACCATCTCTTCAGGTGGTGGAGACTGGGGAGGATGGAGTGTTTCGCGTCAATGTAAATGTTGGATTGGTGTGGTTTTTGGTGCAACCTGCTGATTTAATTCCTGAGGGGCTGTCTATCTTTTGAGAGGTTTTCCTGTTTAATATTTTTATTTTGTGTCTTGAATATTTCGAAATGGTTTACACCCATTTAGCTCTGGTTGATTAGCATTAGTTTAGATTTGTTCTAATGGATTGTTGTTTTTATTAGGATTAGCGGTGAGTGTGTTTATTTTTCGCTATCGCTGAATTCTGTTGTCGTTGGGAAAGGGTTCGTGTAGCGGTATCTTCATTTTCATTCGTTGGTGTTTATCCAGTGATTTGTGATTTTTCGGTCGTATCTGTGGTTCGGGAGACACGTCTATGTCGTAGTTGTCATATTTCTAGTACGGTCCTAACTTTTTTTTTTGTGTTTTGTTTAATTGAAGGAGTGGTTACTTGTTTTATCCAGTTTCTGTAGTGATTATATTTTCGGATCTGAGGGAGGGTTGGTATCACGGTCAGTGTTAACAAGGGTGATAAGCTAGTTGAGTATACGCGGCGAGCTCGCCTGGAGATTAGACCACTTTCTCTAATAGATTGTATCAATATTCTTGGGTACTCCGTGTTGTGGCTATGCTTCTACCGTTCCGGGTGTGGCTGGAAGGAGATAGAGACCGTTTGTCGTCTGGCATATATAATATTCTAAGTGCCTTGAGATGGATCTTGGTTGTTTTCGCGGCAGATTTCTGCTGTGATAAGTTGAATTTAAAGGATAAGGATTTGAGAGAATTGTTGCTTGCCCCCTGTTGGGACGCCTTTTTCTTGTACTATATTGATTAGAATGGGATGAGGGATCGTTTCTTGTAATAAAGACTTTAGCCAATAAACGGTTTGGTGATGTAAAATTGGAAAGCCATTTTTTTTGTTTTCATTAATTTTCTAGGGGGCGAGTGGAGTGATTTCTCTTTCTTGAATAAGGATGTGTGTTGGGGACGCGGTGATCAAATGCTTTGTTTTATGTTCTATTGCTTCGTGAGTATCAGATCTGTGTTGAAGGGGATGGTTGAATTGCCTATTAAATGGATGTGTTGTGTGTGAGGGAGTGTGAAGGGCTGTTGGGTTGCAATGAGTGGGTTTGTCTTTTGCTTTGAATCCTTGTGTTGGAATACGGGAGGGTAATGGGTTGAATAAATTCTTGGTTTAATATTAATTTTCTTCTAGCAGTTTTACTAAATGGATGCAGATTAGAGTAGCACTTGGCCGATATTGAGAAGCGTGAGAGCTTAGCGTCTTTTTTTCCTGTTCTGAGTTTTGGTTATGAATGCTCTTGTTCAGTATCTGGGCGGTATCAGTAGTTGACAGGCCTTGCCATATATCTATTCTGTTTTTGTAACTTGATTTGTCTGAATGATTTCTTCGTGGTAGGTTTTGGAGTATGGAGCTTGGTACTGTCCTCGTCTCGTTGATCTTTTGAGGGTTTTAATAGTTTTTCTTATGATGATATATGATTCGTTCCTTGAGTAGGGGGGCCGAGAGGCTTTTGTGGTCTTGATTTGAGTGTTTCTGAGGTTGCTGCCCTTTGGCTGCTGTTTCTGTTCCTTTATCGGATCTCGTCATCTTGGTGTTGTGGTTGGTGGTTCTGGCTGGGAGGTATTCGTTAGCTGTAATTGTCTTGCTAAGTATGTTATATGTGTAATCGGTATTTAGGTAGGATCACATAGTAACATACCTTTTCCTTCCTTTTTTATAGGGCGGTGCCCGTATGTATTACATACTTGGTGTCGTTACTTAGTTACTATGTATTTCTGACTCCTGGCGCCTCAACTCCGTATATATATGGATGTACGCGTTTTTGTTTTGTTCGGCGCCGGGTTGCCTCCGTCATATTTATTTCTTATTGTTATTCCCCGGGTACTTTTCCCTTTTTTTCATTTTTACTTGATTTATATATTATCATCATATATAGCGTATATAATTACGGAACTGGCAAATTAAAGCCGACTGG
>JABUQX010096355.1:7500-22500 GCA_015478945.1 Trachelipus rathkii
ATTGTTTTCGGGCGGTTCTATATATATATATTACTTTCAAATAATTTATATCAGATAAATTCTTATATATTTCTTATATAATTCTATTTTGGCTAACATTGTATTTACCTTGCTCAGTTAAAGCTTTGAAATTTTTCAACTAGGGTGCCCTTCATTAGTGTCCTTCATTATTGTAAGAGAGCACGAGAAGTTAATTGAGTTGATGATGTAATATAAGCTAGAAAGACAGGGTAGTGACGTTTATATTTGAAATATCTAATTTAACATGATCGAGGTGGTCGGTGTTTATACAGCGTTATGCGTTTAGATATTGTACAAATTGATCTTCTTTAGAGTATGATATTATTAACAGACTTATTTCTCTGTACATAGAAAAATATTAAACATCAAATTTAATAATAATAATATAATATTATTATTTATTATTATTGAGTTATTATTGATTAGCTGTGTCGTCTAACTCTCTGATTTTGGTAATCTTCATTTCGTTGTCACTGATGGGGGGTCGAGGAGGATGTTCTGTCGTTATCATCAGTTAGAAGAGTAGACTTTTATTATTTTATTAGCGATGTATAAGTTCTCATCTTCATCATCGTGTTTTTTAAGTATATTTCAAATAAAGTATACCTGTTTTGTGTTATTTATTACGCATTCCCAAAGTAGGTGCTGACGTGTTTGTGTTCATTTCGATTAAGAAATGAAGGTATAGAAAGTTGTCGGTGCAAACATTTGAATGTTTACTAGGCGGGTAGCGTCTGTAGCCCGGTAGAATTTGACGGGAGAGTGGACTTAATATAGTGACTTATTCAGCCGTACCTTAAGATGTTCACCTGCCTAGTAGTGATTATATCTTTACTAGTAGCTTTATACGGGGGGTATTTCACTTTTCCGCGGTTGGGTTTAGTGGTGTATTTACCCTAGGGGAAGTAGGCGCTGAGGTTATGATGAGTTGCTTCGTTTACTATTGCGCGCCTTTATCTTTTACGTCCGTCTTCATACCCGTGTATTTAAGTTATTTTTTCCGGTTTTGTACCGGTCACCCTTTTGTCTAATAGAACTCATTCTTTTTTTTGGATATTATTTACCTTATTTCTTATGCCTACCGCTATTATATATATACTATATATATATACTATATGTATATATAGATATACTATAGATATGTGTGACCGTAGTGGTTAGGGCGGGAGAGTATAGGGTGCGGGAGAGGAATGTGAGTATATTGTGCCATTGTGACTCAGCGTGTAGAAGAAGAAAATGTAATGTTGGTGCTTGGTGGTGAAACAGCGACACGTTCTTTAAAAAAGCAGGTGACAAAAAGGTTACGTCTCGATGGGGAATCATATTTGTTTACTGCCACTGCTTAAAGGTTTCGTTTTAATTTTGTTTGTGTTTTTTGGTAAGCTTGGTGTAGGGGGGCGTGTGTGATTAGTGGTGGTTTTGGTTGGGTACAGAAAGGTCAAAGAATTGTGAGCCGAGTTTTTTTTTTGAAGTGCCGTGAGCGCGTGAGAGGCATGAAATATTACCACCTTTCGTATTGTCGGTTCCGCTCCTGCATATAGCTTGCTCTAACATGATCATCTTTATCATAAGGGGCCCGTAGTTCTGCTGATTTACGGTTCCCCCTTATACTTAGTACTAGCTCGATAGGTCACTATTATGATGGCTAGCCGCTATATACGATTTGATTTTATGTAGGTATTCGTGGAGTGAGCGGTGAGTATTTTTATATATTGCTAGGTGCCAGTAGTCCGGGGCGGGGCTCGTTTATCTTATCCTACTATGTTCTTCTTTATCTATATTACTATATATCTTTATTACGCTTTTATATGTATTCTTATATTCTATATATTTATTACATTATATCTATTACAGCTATATTATCTATATTAATATAATAGCTTCTATTTTTCTTTATATGTAGTTAGTTTTTCTAAAATTCTATTCTTTCTAATACATCGTATTCAGCGAAGTTAAAGTTTGAAAATGTAAGCTGTTTGTACTGAGTGCCTTCCTTTTTTAAAGTGTTGTGGTATAATTATACCTTAATCCGAGGTCATTCGAAATGTCTCCAATTGACCTAAAGGTAAATTCACCGCGCTGTATTCGTCCGAAGCAGTAGCCAACGCATTGTTATTGATGATGGTTCTGACTTCCTTTGAAATCACTAAAACAGCACTGATTTTTCGTTATATATTATTCTTTTATCTTATTCTTTCTCAATATTTATTAATATACTACCTGCGTATCGGCTCAGTAGTATGTATACCTACGAGATATTTCTTGTGTATCTGAGGTGATTGTGTGGCAGCAGTAAAAAGTGAGATTTAAATCGAATGCCCGATCTTAATGTATAGTGAGCCTGATATACTGTTATTATGAGAGTTTAACGCTGAGACTACATAAGTAGATTAATGAATAATATCTATAATGACATCAGAGTATATAATTTCAGCGCAGCTTAATTAATAAATTATCCATGAGTTATTATGGCAAGTTTCCCGAATTGTTATGATCAGCTGAACTGCACATGATGAGTGGAACGTCGGATTGTTTTATTTCATTGTCATTTCCGGCCTATTACGATATTTTGTTTTTGCACTGAGTACGCGCTTGATGACTATTATTAATCGCGAATATATTCTATATTATATCTCGATCACTTGAGTATATATTTATAGTAATTACGGAGTACCTGAGATCAATCAATAGGATACTATTATATTTTAATAGCTTAATAATTTCAGTATATGCGATTATTATAACTCAGTAATGGTATCAGGAATCTTAACTCTTTCATTCCGCAATCCTTATATAAGTACTAATTCAGATAATGACGGTGTGATATTAGATGAATTGGCGACAATGGGATTTATCAATCAATTAATTACATCAACTTATCTTGTGTATGTAACTGATTTGCTTTGCGTGTGCGAGTGAGTTCTTCGAGATTCTGAGAATAAGTAACGAATTTAAAACGCGATCCAACGAAGCCTAATAAAAACAAAATCAGAAATTATAAGATGTAAAGTAGACAAGGATTAAAGTGTTTTGAGATTTGGTGTGAAGTTATTCATACCAGTGTTTGGTTATTTGAGGAAGATTGTAAATTTAAACGAAATTGGGAGATGGACTCTTATATTTAGGTAAATACCCAACTTATGTGTCTGTTGCGCGATAATGTATATATATTACTTATATATAGCAGCTATTATATATCCGTATTCAGCGTGTTATCATCCTAGTAGTATTATTTTATCTACCCTCCACGTACGCGCCCGTATAATCCCGTATATTTTACCGGTACCGTATATTGCTGCTATTCGCTTATCTATAGTAGTTTTTGCCCTTCTTTCGGTCCTGGGTACTCCATCACTATGTTATTATACTCAGCTGCATGGTATTATACTACATAGTATAATTAACGCTTGTTTTATTCGAGTGAGGTTACCTTATTATATATCCTCTTTTATATATATAAAATATATATACATATTATCTATACTCTATCATTATATATATCTATTATATCTAATATTTATTCATATTACTATTTACGTCTTATATCTATATATTTATCATATTCTCTCTCTTCTAATTTATAGTATTTTATATTTTCTATTTCTCATTTGTATATCTTTATCTTCTATATACATATATCTTATATATATATTATTATTCTTATCTATATATATATATATATAATAATATTACTATTCTACTATTTGTACCCTTTACTTCTACTGAGGTTGCCTCCGTGATTCCTTAATTTTAAGGTTTATAGGTTATATATATTTCGAGGTTTACGTTTTGGTTTGATTGGTAAATATATATATTATTTCGGTATTTCTAGGTTCGGTATCGGTTGGGTTCGGTTCACGTTTCGCGTTTCATAAGTAGTTAGTATATATATATATATAATATATATACTATACACTAATTTCTGTATTTATCTACTATATAGTATCCTACTTATTTACCTATCCGTCTACTCTATATCATGTTTATTTTGCTATCTATGGGCGTTCCCCTCTTATGCTCTCTTAATATTCATAATCATCTAGTCGCTCTATACTATCATATTTGATCTATTACAACTCGTGACATGGTGCCTCTATTTTTCAACTTTTGATGTTTTTCAGGTTGTCCACACTCAAGTCATTTATTTTCTATTTACCGCGCATGTAATCTAAAAGTAAACTTCGAGTGCAAGATTTAAAAATCCAGTGTCATTTAGTATTCTTCTATTTTCTACGTGCCTATAAGGCCTGCCAATCGTTGTCTTTAATCATCATAAAATGGAAGTTTACACGTGCATACTTTTATTTCTTCTATTCTTTCCAAGAACTTAACACCTAATTTTTATTAATGGTACAAATATGGTATCTCTCTTTCCTCTCCTTTTCTCTCTCTCTCTCCTCGCTTTCTTCCTTCATCTTTTCTCTTTCTTGTTTTCTTTCCCTTCTTTCTTTTCTTTCTCTTTCCTCCTTGATCTCTCTCCCTCTTATTCTCTCCTTTTCTTCGCGTTCTATCTTCTCTCTTGTGGTCTTTTTGCGGCTTCTTCTTCGGTTATCTTGGAGTTTGAGTAGATTGTCAAGCTTATTATCGCCTTCCTCCTTCTCGCTCATTGTGTAGGATGGCGCGCTTCCCGCGTGGTGGCGACGCAGCGTCTTTCCTGCATTGGCCCACCGCACCTTGCTTCCCTGCTTTACCTACCCCAGCGCTCGCTTTGTCCTTTTCACGCTGGCCAGTCCCGTCGGGCGCGCCCGTCTGTCCCCTTGTCTTTCGCCTTCCCCGAGGCATTACTTTTTTTTGTCCGCTCTGTCGCTTCCCCGGTGTCTTCCCGTTTTTGCGCCCGCTCGTTGGCGTCCCCGTCCCCCTTGTTTTTGATCGGGACGTTCTGGGTCGATTCCGCCTCTCCCGCGCCCTGCACTCCCGTCGGTTTGTGTGCGTTGCGCCCTTCTTGCTGCTCGCTCCTCTATTCGCTCTCTTATCTTCTCTCTCTTTTACCTTTCTCTCTCTTACTCTTCTCTCTTTCGTTCTGTCTCTTTTCTTTCTCTCTCCTTCTCTCTTGGCTCTTACTGTCCCTCGCTGTCCTCTCTTCTGTTTTGTTGTGCCGCCGGACCAGCGTTTCTCCGCCTTCCGCGCCCCCCTTGACTTAGCTTTTGGTCCCTGGTTGCTCGGCCGCCGATTCCCAGCGTTCCGTGCTGCGGTCCGCGGCCGCAGCGACCCCCTCGATTGTTTTATTTCCGTGCGTTGTGGCGCGACTTCTTTCGTTCCGCGTTCCGGCCCGGCCCTTGTGCTGCTTTATGTTTTTCCTTATCCTCGTCTCATTTTTGTTTGTTCTTGGTCTCGCGTCCGTGTTGTCTTTGCCCCCGAGCGTTTTTTCTTTCGTTTGTTGCACTTCTCTTGGCTCTTTTCGCCTTTACCGTTCGATTCTTCACGCTCTCCTCCCCGCTTCCGCGTTCGCTTGTACCGGTCTGCATGGCGTCCGCGCTTCACGTCCTTGCGGCCCCCCACGGTTCGCTTGTTCAGTTTAGCTTCCGACTGTTGCCTCCTTCACACGGCTATCCAGGGCCTGTCCCGCTCCACCCGCTTTGGTGTCTCCCCTCTTCGGCCTTCATTCACGTGCCGGCTTGCTTGTCAGTCCAGGGTGCTTCCCCTTCTTGTCCTCCTTCCCAGGCTTAAGACCGTTTTCCGCCCCGGCCGGGCTAAGGTCGGGCTCTCGCCTGGCCTTGCGTGTCGACTCGTGCTCGTTTTCCGGTTGGTGTTTCTGGGGGTCCCTTCCCCGGCTTTTCTGCGTCGTGCCCGTCGATCCTCCTCATCTTCATCTTTGTTTTTGTCTGGTTCCGGTCAGTCCGGCCTTTTACGTCACGTGTTTTTCCCCTTGCCCAACGCTCCCCCGGCTTTTGCCCTATCGCGTGTTCTCCCCGCGGACTTGGCCCTCCTCGTACCCTGCCTGGGGTCCGTTTTTGTCTCTTTTTTTTCGTCGGGCACACGGGCTATGCTCGGAGTCTCTCGTTGTAAGTTCCGTAAGTTTGGCTGCGACTCGGCGTCAGGCTGCCTTTGGCCCCGGCGCGCTTCTTTGTCTTTTGTTTTCCGCCACGGCCGCGCGGAGCTCCGCCCCGTATCGATTTCCGTTGTCTATGTTTTTCCCGCCGATCTATCGTCGTGCCGCCCTCGTCTCGCTGCGTCGCGCGCGGTCTTGCCCAGTTGCCGCCCCTCTGTGGGGCCTCCTCTGCGCTACGTTGTCCCGGGGCCTCTCGTCTCGCTCCTCCTAGCGGCCGCTACGCGGGCAGCCCTTAGGCGTCCGCTGGCTTGCTCCTCTTCCTCGTTTTTTTCGCTGTTGCGCTGCGTCCCCTTGCTGTTGCGGCGCGTCTCTTGGTCGTTTCTCCCCTTCCACATCAAGATAAAGGCAAGACGAAGTTCAGTTACTTTGGTATTGTGTCAACCCTCTTTGGAAGTTTTTGCATTTTGTTACAAATGGCTTTTAAATGTAAACTTTATAGTAATATCTACCTGACTGAAGCTGAAGCTAATGAAATATTAGATAGCAAACTAACCTCAAATAAACAAGTACTGCAAGTATTATTTTAAAACATGAGATGTATGAAGTCAAATATAGCGAAAGTGCACGACTTGTAATTTTGTGATAATTTTTTGGCAAAAGGCAAGACTACCATATAAAGAACCTCAGTATTGGGTATCTAAACTTAGAGCATAATATAATGAATGGAGAGGTCTTCATAAAAATTGTAAAAGGGCCTCTAATACAGGAGCAGAAAGAACGCAATTTTAAAGAAAAACTGGAGAACCTTTTTTAAAATATTTACCGAATATCTACAAAATGACAATGCCTTAGAACTTATGAAAATATAGGAGGACAAACAATTTCCTCTGTGTCAGAGGCAGAAAGGAAGAAAGGGTGTTTTAGGAGGAATTGATAAAAAAAACAGCTGAAAAGGAAGAAAGAGTAAAGAAACGTTTAAGACAGGAAAAAGAACGCCGGAACAAGTATAAAAGAGATTCGGCAGTAAGTGAAAATATCAATATAGAGGAGTCCATTTGAAAATGAAACGTCATCCGAAAATGAAATGGAAAATACCGTCTGTACCTCATACCAGGTAAGTTCATCCGAACCATGGAAACGTGTAACTATTTTTTTTATTAACTCAATGTTGGTTGCTGTTCTAGATAAATGCAAAGTAAGTGACAGAGACTATCCACATTTTAATGGCAACCGTAGAAGCTTTAGGTCACTTCAATGATGATCTAATCATAAATCGAGCATCCATACGGAGAAACTGTCAAAAGCTCTTAAAGAAAGAGCATTAGAAATAAAAAAATGAGCATAAAGCGCTGCAGTTAGAGTTTGTTGTCGTCCATTGGGATGAAAAACTCCTTCCGGAAATAACTGAAAAAAGAGAAGGTTGACAGGATTCCTATAATTATATGTGCAAATGGAAATGAATATCTACTGGGAGTTCCTAATTGTCCTTCTGGCAGTGGAGCCGATATTGAAGCCGATGTTTACGACATTTTAACTGTAAATCAAATTTTGGGGAAAGTTGAAACCTTATGTTGTGACACCACTGCGTCATACACTGGGAGAATAAAGGATGCATGCGTACTGTTAGAGCAGAAACTGAACAAGCACCTCTTATATTTACCATGGAGACATCACATATATGGATTGGTTTTAAAGTCTGCTTTTGAAGCATTCATTGCTTAACCGTCGAGTCCCGAAGCTTTAATATTTAAACGCTTCAATAAAGCCTGGATCAACATAAATGCTTCTAAATTTTTCACTGGAATCGAAGATCAACTGGTTATGAACACTGTCGTCAACAACAGAGAGGCCATCCTTCAATTTTCTAAATGGGAACTTGCAACAGCAGACAAGGGAGTATTGTAAAGAGCTTCAACAGTTTGTTATATTATTTTTAGGAGGATATGAAGCAGAAGCAATTAAATTTTATTCACCTGGTGCTTTTCATCATGCCAGATGAATGGCCAAATCTAATTATTGCATCAAAATATTTATTTTCCAATATGAATTTAATACCATTCGGCAATAATTCCAAAGATTAAGAGACATATGTATGTTTATTGTAAAACTATGCATAAAACCTTGGTACAATGCTCCTTTAGCCTCCTTAGCACCATCATAAGATTTGACGTTTCTAAAAGACCTTTATTACTACAGAGAAATGAATGAAAAGATTTCTCAAGCTACAGTCGAAACATTTTCCGGTCATTTATGGTAACTTACTGAAGAAACAGTAGATTTGGCATTTTTTTGATGATTCAATTTGTAGCAAGCAGAAAGTAAAGATGGTCTGGGCATTTCTAGAAAAAGAATCAAACACTTGTGACTAAAGGCACTTAAATGTACATTTAAAGGATATGCCAAGTTTCATTGATAAAAAAATTCCATAACTTTGTTTCAAAACGGTAATCTAATTTTTTTTATCCATTTAAACTTTCATCAGAATTTATTGCTCGTGATCCTGGTACCAGGAATTCTCTTCCAATAATCTAAATAACAATAATCCAAAATATTAAAGCTATCAATGATGCTATGGAAAAAGGTGTGAAGCTTATGGAGGAATACAACAATCTGTAAACTCAAGTCGAAGAACAAAGGAAAAACCTATTGCAAGTTGTAAAGACTATCGGACCCAGTTTCCTTCCTGCTTAAAGTATTCATTATCTAAGCAATATTAAACCAATAATTAATAATCATTTACGGCAATAGTCACTTATTTTTATTGCTTTAACATTTTTAGACCATATATTTATATATATATATATATATATATATATATATATATATACTATATATATATATATATATATATATATATATATATATATATATATATATATATATATATATATATATATATATATATATATATATATATATATATATATATATATATATATATACTCATAATTCTAAATTTACTATAGAATTGTCCATCCACTCCCTTCCTATTTCCACCATTCCTCCATTCCACTCTCTTGTCATTATCCATCTCATCCATTCCGGGCTCCCCTACTCTCTCTCCTGCACTCTCTCTCTCTCACTCTTTCTTTCTCATATATATCTCTCATATATATATATATATATATATATATGTATATATATATATATATATGCTTTTTCAAATATGTATGTATATATGTATGTATGTATATGTTTATCTCTTTCTTTGTGTGTGTGTGGGGATCTCAGAAGGGGATGGTCTCTGTTTTTGGGTTAGCCGATCTGATCTCGTCACTGGTCAGTGTGTCGTCTGATGTCAGGTTCAGGCTTTGGTGTGCTGCTTCAGACAGTTCAGGTTGAGTTCAAATGTACAAAATACTTAAGATTTATTTCATATTTGGTTGTACGAAAATATTTTTATTTTATAAATTAAAATAGTATCTTTAAGGAATAATAAATGCAAATAAAATATTAATAACTTTTTTATGTTCGTGTTTATTCAAAAAATATTCAATTCCCATTTTCCAGTAAGTATTAACAAAGTTTTGCTACTAGCTTTTATGTTTTAACATGATTTCAATTTACAAGAAGATTCTTTAACTAGCTACCATATAAAGAATAAAAATTATGAAAGAAAAGACCTCATTTAATCAGCTGAAAAGACAAAAAAAAAGGTCATTATTCAAACATGGCATAGTAATAATATACTCCTTTAAGATAAAGATAGATATCATTCAATACTCAAATTAAAAAATTCTCAAATTGTGATGCAAAAACATTTAGCTTTCACTAGTATCTGGCGAGCCTGTTTCTTTTGGGTCTTAATCGTCCCATCACCACTAAAAATACGCTCGCTCTCAACTGATGAGGGAGGGGCTAATAAATTTTGCTTGCAAGCACTGATAATAATGGAAACCTTTGCCCATTTTCTTGCCACCACATGAAAGGATTCTCTTCTGTAGGCAGCATCTCCATTGTTTCGTAGAGCTTCATCTCCTCTTTCACAGATTGCAAATTTAGATTATCTTTGTTCCTTGATGAATGTCTCTTCAGTTTTTTCGATGAGGTTCCTAGGTGTGATTCCTTTGAAGGTGAATGAGATATCAATGCAATTTCGGCCATGAACTTATCAAAGTCTAACATATCCAAATCCTCTTCATCTTCAGTAGGTTTATTTGCTGAAAAGCCACCATCGTCACCATCAGTGCTGTTGCCATGGGTTGCTGATAAGGCGGCTTCCACTTCTGTGAATTTTTTTTTTTATTATTTGTCACGCGAGAAAGCTCCTCGGTTATGCTATTTAAATGCGTTCTAGAAGTGGTTCACCATCGTCGATGCCATTCTTGTGGGGTTTCAGTTAGCTTAAAGAATTCCTATTTACAAACTTTTATAAGTGATGGGACGATTAAGAATTTTTCACGATGACGACGACGATGAAGATTATAGTAAATTTTGACGATGACGATGACGATTAATTGAAAAAATATATTTTAAAAATTTCTATTATTTTAATAGATTTAACAAATTTATAATAAGGAAGAATTAAATAGTGTTCACTTCATTCTTATTTAAATGTGTAAATACATTAAGAACTGCATTAATTCATAGAAGTTTTCCTGTTATTCATTACCATCTTGGTTTTGTTTCTAATCTCCTCTTTTTTTTGTGTGTGTGTGTGTGTGTGTGTGTGTGTGTGTGTGTGTATGCTCAGACATATGTATGTATGTATGTATGTATGTGGATGTGTGTGTGTATGTGTGTATGTGTGTGTGTGTAATGGGATTGATCCTCACAGGATGAATTCAGGAGGGGTTGTGCACTGAAGTAGTGCATAGGTCACCTGGATCTTTGGGCGCAGGCTTTAAAGTGAGGGAGATTTAATTCAGCAGGAAACAGAAGATGGAAGAGAATTCCACAGAACTGAGATAGCAGGAAAAAAGGAAGCACCGAAGCGAACTAGCTTGGAGTTACTAATATCGACACAATACTCATGTTCAGACACATCACCCTTTGTGCTACGAGGGCGTCGTGGTACGTGATTGGTAAGTTCGCTTGAGCACTTTCTGCGGTGGTACCTATAGAAAAGAGATATAGCACCAACATCGCGCTGAAAAAATAAAGGGTCAAGTGAACTGGAAAGTACAGAACAGTTTATAAGCCTTTTGGCCTTTGACTTGACCCTATCCAAAAGCCGGGTGAGACCAGAGCCCCACCAGATATGAGAGCAGTACTCCATAAAAGAGCGGATGAGACCCTTGTATAGCTGGAGTAACTGAGAAGATGAAAAAAAGTCCCGTAGTTTAAACAAAACTCCCAGTTTCTTTGAGGTCGCCCTAGCAACCTTTGTGATGTGAGGTTTTCAAGACATTTTTTTTGTTTATATTAATGCTAAGGATGTTTATACTGTCTACAGGAGAGACGAGAGAACCGTCGAAATAGATAGGAGAATTAGAAGGTGTCTTAGGGACGGAGATTTGTAGTTTAACGAATTGAATTTCACAAGATTCAGAGCATCCCACCAGGAAATTCTATCCAGATCAGCGAGAATAGAGTCGGAAATATTAAGATGAGAGGCAATTGTAGAAGTAGAATAGAGGTAGCAGAATTGAAATGAGTTGAAGAATGAAGGAATGATTCATCGGCATATGAGTGGATAGAGTTAGATGTGCAAGTGAGAAGATTATTAAAGAAAGGTAGAAATAAAGTAGTAGATAAGAAAAAAAGAAGTCGCCCCATCAACAACAGCTGAAATTGAACGATTTGAAAGAAAGCTAGACATAAGCAAAGAGAAGGAGGAAACCCAAAGGAGGGGAGCTTGGAGAGCAGTGACGCGTGCCATACCCGGTCAAATGCTTTGGATATATCAAGCGCCACCTCGCAAGTCTCCCCGTAGTTCCTAATGGCGGAAAATCATAAATACGTTAAAAAGGAAAATATATCGCCAGTAGACCTCGAGCGCCGAAAGCCGTAATGGCGATCGCAAAGAAGGGAATGAGATTTCAGATGATCTAAGAAGTGAGAGTTGAGAAGGGTTTCAAAGATCTTAGATAGAATACAAGTGAGAGCTATAGGGCGATAGTTAGAAGGATCAGAGCGGCTTCCTCTTCCTTTTTTCGGAATAGCTTGGACATAAGCGTGCTTCCAACACTGAAGGAAAGTGCTAGTATTGAGACATAGAGAAAATAGTTGAACGAAGGGTGTGGTCAGCACGGAAGCACACTTCCTCAAAACTCAGGGAGAAATGCGATCCGGGCCACCCGCCTTCCTTACGTTCATAGATTTCAGGAACCCATGCACCCGATCAAATGTAATCACACCTCTAGGACACCTGAGAGGAGAAGGAGGAGGAAGAGGAATGCCAGAATCGTCCAGGGTTGAGTTAGAGGAAAATAGGAGGCCAAAGAGATTGACCTTTTCAGTTGGAGTATTAGTAACAGAACCATCAGAGCGAATAAGAGGAGGAAATACAGATTTACAGAAGTTGTTAGTTTTAGTCAGAGGCCAGAAAGATTTGTCAGTAGGAGAACCAAGGAGGTCAGGGCACTTTCGTTTAATGAAAGTTTGCTTTGCTCGTCGAAGAGTATCCCTGCAACGATTTCTAGCTGAATGAAAATTAGCGAAGGTGATATGAGAATGAGATTTTTCCAATCCTGATACGCACTGTCTCTAGCCTGAATGGCAAAAAAAAAAAAAAAAAAAAAAAAAAAAAAAAAAAAAAAAAAGCACAATCGAACCATGGATTTTGAGGATAGAAAGTTTTAGTTTAAGAAGGATGAACTTGCTTATCCCATCAACGATTACAGTTCCCACCTTATCGGCAGAAATAGAATCATCTTCAGGGACAAAGCAGTAACTCCAATTATAGTTAGCGTAAAAGCGACGCAAGACCCACAATCGGCCCAATCAAAGTGCCAGAAAAAACGCATAGGACAGGATGAAGCTGTTGGAGAGAAGGTATGAATAAAAAGAAGAGATATAAGGTTGTGGTCAGATTTACCAATAGGAGCGAAGGAGGTGAAACATAGGTCAGATGTTCAAGAATTGGTTCGGACGATCCGGAATGTGTGTAGGTTCTTAATTAGTTGCTCCAGATCTTTGAGAATGCTGAATGATTTAACCCCTTCCCCACCTAGATCAGTAGGAGAGGAGCCCAACCATTCAGTGTTCTGTACATTGAAATCCCCTATATAAAAGATGAGAAGATATAACAGTCTCGCCGGAAGTAGTAAGATATTACAAAAAAGGCTGAAAATCCGTTCTGTTAGGAAAACAGTAACAGAAGCACAAGATTATTGTAGTAGAAGGAAGAAAGATTTTAAGCCACAAAACATCGAAGTTAGGAGATTCGAGATTTTCGAGAGTATTAATGGAGTATTAATGTTTACATAGGCACATACTCCACTCTTTAGAGGGAATTATGAAATAAGTTATAGTTAGATATATTACACGAGTTAGAGGGTGAATTCTTAGCCATCTGGGTCTCAGACAAGATCAAAAAAGTTAGGGTAATAATAATAATAATAATAATAATAATAATAATAATAATAATAATAATAATAATAATAATAATAATAATAATAATAATAAAATAATAATAATTTTTCTTGTTTAATAATAATAATTTCTCTTGATTAATAATAATGATTTATTTAATAATAAATTAATTCATGTTCCTTATATTTCAACTTTATTTTATGTAATTTTAATATATAGTAAGTATCTTCAAAACATTGATTTAAAAAAAAAAATTAATATACGAAACCATGGACAGATGCAAAATTCTAGTACTTTAAATTTAGAGTTCTTAAATTATGCTGCAGAAACAAAATCGTTCTCCAGTTTCTGGTGTAATATTTCTTCACTTAATCTGCAAAATAATTGGCAGAAATTGTCATGACGAGGACGATGACGAACGATAAAAAATATGCCGATTTTCCCTATGACGATGGCGATTCATCGTCCCATCAATATCTTTTGTATATCGAAACTAGATTTATTATTGAATCTAAAAGTTTCTCATAATTCTTCACCCAAAAAGTAAGAAGTATCGGCCATATTAACCAATACCGATACCGACACCAAAAAGTGTGTGATTCATGTATGAAACGATTCATTCTCTTACATTACCCCTAATATATATATATATATATATATATATATATATATATATATATATATATATATATATATATATATATATATATATATATATATATATATATATATATATATATATATATATATATATATATATATATATATTATACAGTATATATATATATATATATATATATATATATATATATATATATATATGTATGTATATATATATATATGTATATATATGTATATATGTATTTATATATATATATGTATATGTATATGTATGTAATATGTATATATATATATTATTAGTTGCAAAACTTTGATGGACAAATCTTCCAGGTGGGATAAGAAGGTTTAATTTAGCAATGACTTAAGATTCTTTATTTGACACAAATAATCTTGGAGTAGCGAGACTTAGTTGGGAAAGTGAGCATAGTGACTTCGGAGTAAGCGTGTTGAATCCGTAGCACAAATCAGTCTCATAGATATACCTGCTAGGGAAAAGAATGGGTACGGGAAAGATCAGCTTAAGGACATTCAGAAATAGGAATAGTATCTCGGAGACTTCCGAATAATACTGCCGTCGAATCGGCCACTTCCGACTATAAATGGGGCCTAAACAACGGCCACTTTCGTATGAATGGGGGCGAGTTTCGGCCACTTCCGAATAAATCTGGGAAACTCGAAGCGAATTTGGGAAACGGTCACTACCGTTTCAGAAAACAGTATTTCGGCCACTTCCGAATTTCGACTAGGGGAGCTGAAGGCCAGGCGACAGTCACTACCGTCTTTAAATGGGACCCATCCGACGGCCACTTCCGTCTGAATGAGGGCGAGCTTGGCCACTTCCGAATAGATCTGGGGAAGAGTTTGGGAAACGGTCACTACCGTTTCAGAAAAAG
>JABUQX010096355.1:32500-35000 GCA_015478945.1 Trachelipus rathkii
AGTAATCTCAATAGGAATCAATTTTCGAAATTCTTGGAACTCGCCACTGATGATACACTTTTCCTCTTTGATGGCCAGCTTTATAAGCAGATAGATGGTATGGCAATGGGCTCACCACTTGGTCCCACTTTTGCCAATGCATTTTTGTGCTACCATGAGAGATCTTGGTTGGAGAACTGCCCCTCAGATTTGAAGCCATTACTCTATAGAAGATATGTTGATGATTGTTTTTTGATTTTTAGAGAACAAAGTCATGCCTTACAATTTTTAAACTACCTTAACTTTCAACATCAGAATATTAGGAGGAGGAGAATGAGAACTCATTGCCCTTTTTAGATGTCAGAGTGCACCGTACAGTAGGTGGCTTTTCTACTTCCATCTATAGAAAGCCTACCACAACTATGCTTGGTACCAATTTTTTCAGCTTCCTTCCTCTGAGCACCAAGTTGTCTGGACTGTCCTGCCGAATTTTTAGAGCTTACAAACTTTCAACATCTTGGGTAGATTTTCATAAAGAAGTTCAATTTATAACTCAGTTTTCTAAATTCAATTTATTTCCAGAACAACTATTTTATACTAAACAAGCCAGATGTGATTTCATCATTTGCAGTTTATCTAAAAGTCCTTACTTGGGTCCAACACTCCGAACTCTTTAAAAACATTCAAATGTCAATTTCTAAAAATTTTTCCATCTTAAATTATTTAAAATGAATAGTTTTTTCAGAATGAAAGATATTTTACCGACTCATTTGAGGTCCTCAGTTATTTACTCCTATTCTTGTGCGACTTCCAAGCCCTTATGTAGCCAGGACTGTCTATACAACTGCAGCTGAGGCACTTCAAAGCTCTGTCTTTCATTTAGACAAAAAGACATTTAACGATGCCTGTAAACTATGCCATCAGACAACTCTTTCAGAGAAGCTGTCCAACGACATCTCAATAGACTACTTCAAGGTATGTCTTCGCCGTCAGTTTACTTGAAACGAAGGAATTCTCGAAGCTGTGTATACATAGTACAAAAGCCGCAAAACTTAACTCAGACGCCTCCTCAATTAATTATTTTTGGTTTTATTTGGTTTATTTAATTTATTTACTTTATTAATCCCTTTAATTCACTGTTGTAATTTGTTTTTATTAACTCTATTGTCCAAGTATATTATATTATTCTTTTTTATTATTTATTTTTATTTTTTTTTTTGCGTGTGTGTGGTTGTGTTTGTGGTTATCTTATATCACTATCTATACCAAACAATCTTCTTGTATATATATCTAGTTGTTTTTTTATTTTTTAACATTCCTCCGGAACTGTCAACTAAACATTAATATACTATTTTAATCTGAAAATATTTTTAATGAAATCTCTCTTTTTTTCAGTTTTAGTTTTGTTTTTTTCTTTATCTTAGTAGTTTTCAAAAGTTCGCGTTAGCGGCATCATTTTTGGCTTTTTATTTTATATTATATTAATTATTCATTTTATATTATTATTATTATTATTATCTTCAAATTATTAATATTTGGTATATTTATTTTATTTATCCTTAATTGATATTATTAATAATTAATTATTTTAATAATTAATTATTATTATTATTATTATATTATTATATTTATTTTTTTTTTATTTATTTTTTGTTTTTGTTTTTATTTTTTTATATAATTTATATATTATATTATTATTATTATTATTATTATTATATTTATAATTTTAATTTTTAACTTCATAATTTTTTTTTTTTTTTTTTTTTTTTTTTTTTTTTTGTTATCTCTCTTTTTAATTTTTTTTTTAATTTATGCTTTAAGCTGAATTTATGGGTAAGGGTCAAGATTTTAGGTCCTAATTAAATGATATCAATAGCTTCTTTCTTTTTCTTTTTTTATTTTCTTTTTTATTGTATATTTGTTTATTGTGGATATATCTCTGGTTCTAGTATAAAAGTAGGTTTATGATTTTCAAAATTATTTATATTATATTATTTTATATATTACTTAATATATATTATTTATATATTATATATATATATAATATATATATATATTATATATAATTATATATAATATAAATATATAGATATTATATATATTTCAAAATATATTTGTTTTTTTTTTATATATAAATTTATTTTTTTTTTTTTGTTTATTTACTATTCCTATATATTTTGTATGATGATCTTATTATATATGTTTTTTTTATTTAATATATATATAAGAATAATATATATATTATATTTACATATATATAGATATATATATATTATTATTATATATATATTATATTTATATATATGTTCGAGAAGAACAATGGAATAGGGCTTTCGCTGCCTGAAATGTTATGAACACTCAGAGCATTTAAAGATTTGAAAGAAAGGAGGGAAAGTTTCTATCAGTTACTGAAGATGAACTTGCATTGTATTACGCTCTCTACGCTAAACTTACCTATTCTGATTCCAACAACATGCTCATTTCCCAAAGTGGAACAAAATCCCAAAAATATAATGGTATT
>JABUQX010096355.1:40000-47565 GCA_015478945.1 Trachelipus rathkii
GGCGGGATACAGTCGAAAAGAATATTTAGTGTACAGACATTCCCCCGCACGCGGCCTAATTTTTTTTTAGAATTTAGTCCATAACAAAGCCAAAAGGTGATAAATACAAATAAAATTATTTAAGAAGATATAAAGAAATTGATATCTCGCGGGCAACACCACCCACGGCCACAATTACGCCTCGAAAAGATGTGCACCGCGGCTCTTCTCGTGGATGGGGAGATTAACAGGTTGTGAAAAATTAGCACAATTTTTCATTTATTTTCAGTTTGCATGTCCAAAACCATAAAGAGAGCCGGGCATATCGAAACGTGCAAACATATTGCTTTGAAATGATTCAAAAGAGAATTAAGGTAAAAAAAAAAACCATTATTGATTTTGATTTAATAAATATACCCACCATGTATATAAATTCAATCATTGCCATAATTCTTCTATGTAATAAAAATTGAAATTTTTATATAAACCACAGTATTTTAGTAAAAATTAAAAATGTCAAATACAAGAATATGCATTGAAAAATCGATAGAAATCTGCCTATGATATATAATTATTAAAAATTCAGTAAAAAAGCTACATGATTGTGTATGGGTTTATGTGAGTTTCTAGAATAGTTGTAAGAAGTATCAGTATATAAACTGAAATTAACGCAGTAGTTTACATCTTTTTATTTACCCCAAAAAAATTCCTACCAGATCAAATACCGCACTGAAGTTACGGCATATCTGATATGCATAATAGAGAGATAATTAGAACCTACCAGTCACCTAATTACTTGTCAGTGATAAAATCCGTTTTACCCTGTTTACGAATTCCAGTCAAATCCAAATTGAAAATAAAGAGTATGTTATAGAAGAAATAGTGTCGTTAGCAGATATCATTCTTTTATAACAGTTCTGATTGACACATCAGATATTAGATATCATACCCTACCGGCATTTCAGAATTCAATTGATTTAATTTTTATTCTGAACAAAGTTATGCATGAGATATAATTTATTTTTTCTCGAACTATCTGATTATATTAAAGTAGATTAAAGTAAAATTAAATAATAATGAAAGAGAGAGAGTACCAACAAAATATTATCTTTCCATAACCATTAGTATAATACAAATAATAATGCAAAGATCTATCTATTTTGATTCACTGTAAATCGTATCAATTAGAAAAATCAGAAATTAATCACAGAACACCTAGATATAATATATTACATATAAGAATCAATCACTCTGCCATATATAAATGTGTATTATCATTCGATATAACCCAAAAATGTGTACAAAATAACATTTCCATTTAATGATAATTTTCAATTATTTTATTACCGAAATGAAAATTTAAGACTATTTTAAGAAAGAAATTTCTTGCAGATGTAAAAAATTGAAACCATTAAATGTTAAACATATTTAATAACCTAGAATGAATAGAGGAAGGTGATTAAGAATAAAGTAAAAGGAACTGCACCAGCGCTGTGGTAAATTGGGATACTTCTTACAAACAAACCGACATCCTGAAGGAGATTGCGTATCCTATTTAGGAGTGTACTACAAGAAATAACTCCCTAGTTTATGTGGCGAGAACTATAATCTTAATACGAGAATGTACTGCTTAAGAGCCTTATACATACTAAAAGTATAAGACTTATTTGTAAGATGAGGGGATATTAATTAAAAATGCCAAATCATTTTTTATCCCAAACCATTCTTTAAGATACAAAACTGAAATATCGCTATTTGAAGAAAGCAGCAGGCATCGTCGAAGCAGACGCACCACCACCCGATGAACTCTAAACATGCTGCTCTGTATGTAGTGCGTGCGCACAGCTTTATCAGTGCCGCACCACACAACTGAGGTCACATTGCTTATCCGGTTCCAAAACCATAATTAGATTTTGGCCTGAAGTGTGCACAAAAGCTGCCAATTCCGAGAATATCAAAATCGACAGGTAAGATGCGGGAGCGGTCCCTCACATGTCAAGCATAGTTCATTGCACATTTCCTAAGCACCAACTAATCATTATGTGTAATGTGTATTAAGAGTTGCAACTTGTAGATATAAAACTTCAAAGGTTTAGAGAAAGAACAGCCGACTCACTTTCAAACTGAAGGTGAGGGAACATTGCTCTAATCTGGTACCTTATCCTTACGGCATTTCTCTCGTACTGTGAGCTTAGAAGAAAGCGCTCCAATTTAGTAGCACCTTCTTCTGATTGTTATGATCGTTATTGAATGTAATCGTAATAAATTCTTCCCTTAAACTCTGTTCCAAGCTCTGCATGCTTTCCGTAAGAGGAGGAGATAGAAGTATTAATTGTATGATTTTAATGAAATTTCCTTAATTGTATTTTTAATTCCGAATAGAACCGGTGAATTCACTTTTTGTACCTTTGCATCATTTTCCAATTCAGCAATTCAAAAACCTAGAAAATCTTATAAGACTTTTATTATGAAAGAAAAAAATGTATTACAAACAAGAGTTACACACACTAAACTTAATAGGTTTCTCTGTTGAAAATGATACGCGAAATAAATCGTGCGCATGAGTTAGTAACACCTCACATTTAAAGTATCTAGTATTGATTTCCAGAAATTCTCTGTAAAACGATATACACATTGATCACGATGTAAAAAACCTGAAGACCAGATAGGTACCAGTATAGAATTTTAGAAAGAACTTCAAATTAAGGTAATTGACGCACAGAAGGTCTCCTTGAAACTTTTCGATTCGTATGTTTTCAAGAAAGTAAAATATAAGAATGAAATTGAAGTTTTTGTGGCTCTTACATTCGAAAAGAGATATATAATATATATATGAAGATAGAGATAGACATATTTATATAAGTATATATAGATATGAATATATATATATTAATATAGAATATATGAATAGAATATATAGAGAGATATAGATGAATAAGTAGGAGGATAGTAACAGCGTCGGAGAGAGGTATATATAGAGTAACATGATATATATATATTACGCTCCTATTCTTCCTAAACTAGTATAATTATTGTTAAGATGAATATAATTCGAGTATTCTATAAAATAAAAACTAATAAATGAATTTTTCTAAAAATTTATATAATTTACGCAAGCCGTACTATCAAAACTGTATTAACTAGATATATGAATAATATGAATAGAGAGAAGTCTATGATAAGCAGATGAGGAATAGGATCAGGCATATATATATATATAAAGAAGAGAGGGAAATAGCGATAAGGAGGATAAAGCGAGGGACTGAACATATGAGAAGGAAATACGCTATCTAGTAGAAAGAAGGACTAGTATAGATGAGGAAGGGGTAATACTTAGTAAATAATATTGAATTCGTAGAGAGGATTCGAGATATAATTTTACTTGCACCAGTGACGTGGATCCTGAAAGAACCGATAGGAAAGATATATAATAAGTTAATATAGGTAGATATATATATAACGAGGTATATGATATACCTAGAAAGTAGTGACAAAAAGGAGGTAATAAGAGCAGAGAAGAGGTATAGAGATAAAAGTATAATAATATGTATAATGGGTACATTATAGAGAATAACCTAATAGTAGAGTATAGAGGTAAGTAAACTAAAGGTGAGGGGAAGGAGGTAATAAGGAATAAGGATAATAGAGAGTATATATAAGAGATAAATAATATAGCAGTAAAGAGAAAAATGAGAAAGTAGTAGTATATACAGCAGGAATTTGTAGAAACCAAGACCAGGAAATTGAGTACACTACCACTAAGCCGGCAGGGCGCGAAGCTACGCGTTACTTAAGCGCACTGGACACCGAAAGCACAAAGACCAATACCATACAGGCAGCGGCGCCAGCGATAAGACGCCTAACCTAAGAGAGGCGCTAACAAAAACCTAACCCCAAGCGTGACACCTAACCCTAACTTTTCCTAAGCATAAGTAGTCGGGAGTAGTGCGATGAAGGGGAGGTGTATCCGCGAAAGCCCCTGAGGTGTTACCTAGGATTTGACCGCTATCCTTTATGAGGAAAATTCGAGTATAAGTCTCACAACCATCACCTCTATACACACTTCCTAACCGAAACTGCCAGTCAGCGAGGCAAGAGTGAATATATAGAAGTAAGGGGAAGTGAGTAGAAAGTAAATATGAAGTAGCCAGTTAAGGTAGTAACACAGGGGGTACAGAAGAAAATGTATGCGGAAGCGGTGAATAATAAAAGGGCGGTATATATACAATATAGCAAGGTAGCTATGAAGCGCTAAAGAATAGAGAGTAGGATCCAGACCATAGCGAATAAGAGGGCAGGGGTAGTCAGTGGTATAGGTATGACACAAGACTAAAAACTCCCACACAGAGAGACGACGGGGAAGCGGTACTCGGATCAAAAAATTTTTGTCCAACACGAGTAGCCTCGTAGAGCCTAGAATAACGTTTTATAAGCCCCGTCACAGAGGATGCAAAGAAACGAACAGAGAAAAAAAAGCACAAAAAAGAAAAAGCGGACAATCAGATCAAGAAGAGACAACTACAGAGCTACCATCGAAAAGAATAATGGTTCGAAACCTGGGTGAAATTTGAATGAACCAAAAACACTTCTTAATGAAAGAAACCCCAAGTGTAACGCGCACCGATTGGTAGAAACGGGAAAATATACTCAATCCTACCGATGAAGGGCACGGTACGCGTGCGTATAACGTAACGCCGCACCCCTGCCCGAACTATCCTGCAACCGCCGCACTCCTTTCGGAATGTAGATTTAGCAAGGGTGTACAATCTCAATATCGACACACCCGTCCCGAAGCTACGGGACGCAGGTGGAGTATATATCGGAGAGGCTGCGCCGCCTTTTCCCCTTCTAACGCAGCCAAAACCTACAATTTGCCAGATTAAATACCTGTAAGCAAGAGAGCGGGGGACGTAGGTGGTAATAATTGCGTCCCCAGTAAATAACAGTGTGAAAAAAAAAAGAAGAAGAGAAAGAAAGAGAGAAAAAAAAAAAAAATTCGGATCTACGGCACCACGGAAAAGAAAGTGGGGCAGAACATCGATTTAGGACTGGATCCATAGATTAAGGCACTCTAGAAGCAATTATTTTTATGACGCGACATCTGGCCCTTCCTGAGGTGGCGAGCTCTAAACTGAGAAACCAAGTCTTGGTATAGACGCGGTAGGGAGGGACCCCTGTAGGGGAAGGAAAGTAGAATATATATATTATATATAGAATGAGAGCAGAGATATAGATCTAAGATATATAGTAGATATAGAGAGAGAAGATATATAGTGATTATAGAAGATAGAGAGATATTAATATAGATAGTAATAGATAGATAGAGTAATATATATAAAGAATATAAATATAGTAGATATATAGATGAAAGATATAGAGAGAGAAATATAATATAAATGATAAGAAGTAAATATAAGTATGAATAGAAATATATAATAGATAAGATATATTATATATAGGATAGATAGAATATATGAGATATAATTAGATAATAATCAGCACTGTTTAGAGCCTCATATGAGATATGTGTACTTAGAAAAAACTATGAAGTGCATACAAGTAAAACGAGTACATTCTGTAATCGCTGTCCAAATTGTACCCTTAAAAATTTTAATAAAAAAAAAAAAAAGTAAAGAAAATGAAAAAAATAAAAAAAAAAAGAAAGATTATATTCAAGAAACTACAAATAGGTAACATCGAAATGTAATGCATTGTATAATCCTGTAAAATCACATAGAAGAAGATAAAAAAAGAAAAAAAAAAATGAATTTAATAATATATATATGAATGAAAATATTCATTGATAAGGCATAATTTAAGAAGCAGGTGAATTGTTGAGTTAAAAAAAGTATAGAGGCGGAGTTATCTAATTAAGATCTATGTTGGTGATTTTTTTTTGACTAAAAAAAACCCCAATATACCGCACCGATGCAATCTCTCTCGGCGCTGCCACATAGGAAACAAAGGGAAACGGTGAGGATTCCGCGCGCCACACCCAATCCGGTGAGGTCACACCATAAACGGCCCCGCCGATAAGTGCTAGGTGATGAGGAGCCGATTAACGCGGGCAACAGCGACCATCCCATAACTAGTTAACTATGCAAAACACGGTCCGACGGGAGGAAACCAGGGAGCCACGACACCATAATGCCGCGCCTACGGCGAGCCCCTATCCGGGGATATTAAAGTCGAAGAATTTAATAGAAATCTATTATTTTAACATAAAACCAAAAAATCTCTAATAAGCCTGGGTAATAAAGAACTAGGATAATTGAAATAACCACCACAAAGATTGTTGAATTGAGTTTTGATGCACACTGATCTTAATATTGGGAGGAATAAGAAAAAAAGACACAATACTTACCGAGCGATGTCGCGCGAAAGAATGTATTCCGTTCGCTACTATCTATTTTAAAATATAATTTTTAGGTGAAGTTGTAGTTCTATATATTTTGTGATTTAGTTTTTGTGTTAACAGTTCAAGGTAACAAGCAAGAGTGTAAACCAAAGAAATACCAGGGAAGTGTATTCCTTTTACTGTATCGAATATATTTTTAGAATACATAGACGCTATATAACAACGATCTTCGAAGATGAAGAGAGAGAGAGAGTAATAATATATAGAAGATTATAGAGATGATAATATAAGTAAAAGAGTATATATATAATAGAATAGAATATGAAAGAGTAGAGTAAAATATGAGTAAGAATGATATAGGAGGAATAGATAGATATAGTAATAGAGAGAAGAGAAGAGATAGATAATAGATATATATAGATAGAGATAGATATATATATAGATATGATATAATGATAAGAGTATATATAGAGATATAAGAAAGATGATAGATAGATAGATGAATATATAGATGAAGTATATAGATGAGGAACTGATATAATATAGTAATGAATATATATATATGAGAGAAGAGATATGAGAATAGATATGAACAAAGTATGAGCACCGTTAATGATAAAGAGATAACATTCGCATGAGTCTGGTAAATCGGATAACAAAGAAAAAATTACACGTGTCTTTTAATCATTAAACTTTATCATAAAAAAATTTAGTACGAGTAAGTTAAACTTGTAAGCTAGACGCATTTAACCGTTCTGCAAAATATGAATAATTTTATTTATTTTTTTTTTATTACACCAGACCACTCACCAGAGCCCTATTCAAATGTGTGACACGCCAAAATGTAATCCGAGATGAGAGTATGCGCAAATATGACTGAAGATATGAGACATACCAGCGTTAAAGTAGGTAATGTAAAGACACAATAAACACAGAAAATTGGAAAGAATTCCCACAGAACGATTTGAATGCAGAGAAGAATGAAGAAGCACCGCACAACTACTTGTATACCAATATCTACACGCAGAAAACTCTGATCGGCACAAGATACGCAACACGACCCTTTGTGACTGATGCAAGCTTCTGAGAAAGTATGGACATCATGTAAGTTCGCCCTGAACACCTGACGCACTCAATATACACTATAAAAGAAATAGATAACACCAACATTACTCCCTGAAAGAAAGAGATAGGAGATCAATGTAACGGTTAGAATACATTAAACAGT
>JABUQX010096356.1:0-17500 GCA_015478945.1 Trachelipus rathkii
GTGTTGGCTGTGAATGTAGGTTTGTCCCCCGGCCATGCCCTGGCCTATTGCTATATATCTAATTCCATTGTACACAATATTACTAAATTTAGTATACTAATACTAAAGTATATACAAAGCATTACTATGCATCAATTTTATACTGTTCGGTAATGCACTTCGGAACATACTCAAAAAGAATTGTATATTACGTACACTCATAAGTCCAGAATATATAGGATACTGGTGCTCGTGAGTTCGATATATATTGATAGATAACGGTACTATCTTCATCTACATTATTTGCCATCTTATGAATACTCAAAATTGTTAATTACTATTTATTAAACAGGGGGGGATAAAATATGATATCAAAAGTAGGGGTTAAAATGTGATTTAAAAATACTTATTATAAGGAAAACTATTCTATTCCGTATTTGTGTCTTTGACTAAGTTTTACTGTATGAATAAGTCTTGTGCTAATTATATATATTTTATCATACATAGTTTATAATACAAGAGATTTTCTATAAAATGCTGGAAATAATGAATTTTGTGGTAAGTACAGAATTCTAGTCACTTATTTTTAGGTTGACATGCAAAGGAGTGCAAGCTGGGATTGTCCATACTATAAGTTTATACCCATTTGAGTTTTGCTAATTTCGTGATTCTCTCGACTCAGTTGTATTATTATAGCTGATGATAGTCAACACATTCTTATTTCACACTTCATGATGATTATATAGAAGCTTATTATTGAGTATTTTATATAATACGATACCTGAAATGTGAGCATTACTATTCGCATCTATATTGAATCACATAATCAGGAGCTATTATTATAAACGTTGCTGTATTCCTCTTTCTCTTTGTAAACTATACATGTACTAACCCTCTTTACTCTGGCAATCTATTTCTCTATTATTCCGTGTAATAATTAATTCTAGTTTTTCTACTCAATCCTATTAGCCTTATGTCTTTATTTATTATTATCCCGGTGGGTAGTATACAATAAATCGCACATTATTCGTTCTATATTGATTTCATGAGTCAAGTATGCCTTATTGCATCGCCAGTAATATTATTTAAAACGAGTTATTCTAAGTCATTTTTTCCATCTTATGCTTGATTATCTGAACATAAGATAACTACATGTAATGTTTCTTCTTATATATTTTAGATTTATCATTTTTTAATTATTCCAAATTCATTTGACTAAAAGTTTCTATAATTATTTTTCAGACTGAGATACATTAGGATGTTCAACACTGTTTAGGGTATGCTTGAGCATTTCCAACATCAGCCAATTTACGTCATACGGCATGTAGACGATAGCGGCTATTTTCACGCTGTTGTTTTTTGTATCATAATATTTGTTTAGATTCATTATAAACTTAGCCATTATTATGTTTCCAGCTTTGGATGGGTAAGTGATGATCTCTTTGCGAAATTTATAGTATTGATTGAATAGTAGATGATCAAATATCAAAGAGAAGGGAAAATTAACAATTACAGTAATTTTAATAAACTAGAAATTACTACTTCTACAGAGTCACGAGCGACGAAGGTGACTTAATGTCTATGATACTTGGTCATAATTAATGGACGTACTCATCAAGCTTGATATAGGAAATAATGCATATTTATGGTTTATGTAAGTAGATATTGATATATTAATAAGTGTTTGTACCAATAAATTATCATAATTTTCATACATAGAATGTGTATAATATTATATAATATATATATATAGTAATCTGATTTTTGGTTGTTTTTTGCATATGTACTTAATTTGGTCGTGCATATTTTTATAAAATAGCTTAATTATGAAATAATACTAATTTTATATATATTTAATGTTATGATGAGTTTAGTGCAAGCATTAACATTATATTGTAATATACAAAAATGAATTATTCTAAAATAATAGAATTTCTACTTATTAAGATATGTTTACGTTCTCTGGGTTGTTATAGTAAGCCTTCTTAAAATATAAGAGTTATTCAATTGGAGGGTGATAAATTTTTGAGTATCAAACAGAATGTTTATATATTTATAGAAGATAAAGTATATATTTTTGCTTATATATGAAGATATTTAGATTTTAATGTATATATGTATTTAAGAGTTGTATGCATACATACTAAATATATAGTTGTATGTAATAGTATGATTAAGATTTATAAATATAGTTTACACAATGAGATGATAAACTTTTAAATATAGTTTACAAAGATAATCTATATATCGGTACATAAAATCTAGTATATAATTGATCAAAATATATATTTAATATCTAAGTATATATAATAATGAATTAATATTTTAGAGAAGTAATAGTATTAGACGTTAATATATAATTAAGTTATGTACTTAATATTGGGAGTTAATATATTAGATATATTTATATGTTATATAGGTAAATTTAGAATTAGTTAAAGTAATGGTAATATAAGATATAAGTATATATATAAGATAGTAAAATATTTAAATAAGTAAGAGATACTACTTTGGTCTGATGAAAATAGTATAATATTAAATATAGTATATAATTATTATATTAATTAAGATATAATATAATATATATAAATCTAATAATAATATAATTAATATGATATATATTATATATATATATATACAATAAAAATCCAGTTTATTATGCATATTTATACATGAATTACACACACATAGGTATATACACAGTAGTATATAAATATAATATACTAATATATATTAATATAACTAATATATTAATATATATATTATTAAATATTTATATATATATTAAAATATTAATATTAAGATAATTTCTTATTGGAGTGAGAATATTCTGTGATGGGATTGACTAATTTATTAAGAAGTAATAATTTCATATTGCAAATAATTTGTTTTAAAGTAAATAAAAACCAATAATTAAAAGAATAATTGAAGTAATTTTAAAAAACAACTAATGGTTTTAATTCTATTATTTTATTTTCTTTTTTTTTTTTTTATTACAGTTAACACCTACTCCACAATCACGGGCTAAAGCCTAACTATGGAGGGGTGTGACTCAAATTTATTGTTTTAGTAAGTTCTTGGAGGTACTAAGTACGGTAGCCAAGATATGAGATGTATGATTCAAACTACTCAGTTTTCACGATCATCTAGACCCAGTTAGATCGAAACTACTGGGTTTTTATCGCTTTAGTTGGGGATGTGCTAACTATAACAGCTGAGCTATATCGGTGCGCCGTAATTTTGGTGCTTTGAATTCCATGTCCTTTCTTTGAACTTATACGAGCCGGCCTACAGCCGCTCAGGAGATGTATGCATATATCCTGTGTTTACCTTCCGTTAGAATAAAATGTCAAATTAAAATCTTATAAAATCTGTATTCGGTTTAGTTAATCCCTTATTTTTATAATTTTATTTAAAAACTCTTTTGTTATATTTTCATACGATAATGGTGAATCAAGTTTAATAAACTTTGGGTCTTGCTTTCCTCCGTAATATTAAAATAGTTTTTTTATTTTTGGTTTAATATTTTATATAAATTTATTGTAATTTGTAAATTCCTTTTTTATCTTAAAATTACGTTTACTTCACAGTCATACAAATGTTCTCAATTAGGAACTCATTTTCTTCCATTTCTCTTTCAGCAACTTCAATCTTCTGATCCCTTCTGATTGCATTCAGTCTGTCCTTGTCTGCTATGGCTTTATCTTCTCTAATTTCCTTATCTCTAAAATTTTCTTTCTCAATTTTTCTGATCTTAAATCTTAGCCCATATCAATGCCGCTTCATAAATAGGTCGAAAGGCTCAGTTCGGCCTCTAATTCTCATTATATATTCGAGTCAATTAAAGTAAAATGATCAAATTTCTTCTTTATTACCTAATATTGCATAAGAATCGGCAAGGCGGCTGGAAAATATCTCTCTCTTATAACTTAACCAAATTCTTAATCTTTTTGTGTAAATGGGTGGGTGGATATAGTAAAATACTGAATCAACTCTTACTATCAATACAATATCGTACATTTTTCCATCTCATCCGAGTCTTTGCTAGGAAAATGGTGAATTATATCATAAATATAATATCTATATATCATAATATATATATCTTATATTATTAACTGAGTTCTATTATATTATATAGTTTATAATAATATATATATTTAATATCAGCTATATATAATATTATATCTATATAATATATTATATAAAATATATTTCATATTACATTAAATATCTTTTATTGCGAGAATATATATCAATATATATATATTAAAAATATAAATATATCTATATAATATTATTTAAAGTGAATATTATTATCTATTGTATATATTATGATAATATATAAATAGTATTATATTAATATATATTTATATATATATATATATGAGTAATATTCATCTATCATATCTTATATATATATTATATATCTATATATGTATATTTTTATATAGGATATCTATCCTAAATCATAAATGCTTACTATAATAAGATATAGTATATTAAAATGAAAAATAATATATTATATCTATATATATAGTATATACTACTAATATATATCTCTATATATATATATATTACTTTATATAAATCTCTATATATATTATAATATATTCTATTATAAATATATTATATCATAATTATATTTTAATAATATATATAAATAATATAAATATATTAACTGATATATATATATCTATATAATATATAATATATACTATAGTATATATAATATATTGAATATGAATATATATATATATATATATATATATATATATATATATATGCTAGACTGCTAAGAACTAACGGCGCTACAAGATAAATTCAATGAACGTATCGGACATAAGTGTGAGAAAAATGTTAATGAAGACGTACAACTCCACTGGCATCCTTGTAGTAGAATATTCTGACACGATGGCGAACATCATGAGTTAATTTTAACACTACTACTGAAAATGAACATTATATAACATATAATTCTTTTATTATACATGATCGTTTTTACATTCTTCTCTCAATATTACATTATTCCGAAGAATTAGTGCACTTATTAATTACCTCAATATTAGACTTAGTGCTGGAGGAGTTTAGACCAATTTAAAGGTATAGAAGTCTGATCTCGAGAGTCTAAATTTGACAATCTATCTCTCAAATGAGTGTATGCGTTTAGAAATTGTATTTAGTGTGATCATATCGAGGGACTTTCATGCATAGTGCTAGACCACCTCACAAACAATCATAAAAAAACAAAATCATACTAAATAAAATTTCATCTTTGGAATACCTTAGGCCCACTATGGAGATGTATATTTATATGCATATATATTATATTTTTCTTTTTTATATATTTTTTACCGATTGATACCACTCATGGACAGGGCCTTCCTTTGTCTTCAAGTGAGAGGGAACATAAATATGAAAATATTGGGATAGTACCAACTCAAGACTAATAAATCAAAAGCAAATTTCTCAGGTGATTGCACATAGATATATGATAACGCTTTAAATAGAGAAATGATTAAATATAGCAGGAAAAACAGATGATGGCAAAAGGGTTTCATATCAAAGAATGCCTAGAAAAAAGGAAGACCACACGAGCAAGTTTTGGGGTTTTCAATCCTTACGCGCAAATTCATGCGCTGGTAAGGCACCCCTTATACTTCCTTCTAGGACGACACAATGGAGGTAGATTACGAGAGGTCAATTCCTTCGAGCACCAGTCGTTATATTACCTATAAAAAAGATAGTACCAGAACTGCACGACACAGAGATAAGAGCTTCAGGGAGTTGGAAAGTAGAAAATATCAGTAGACAGTTTTATCTATTATATTAATATTAGCCTATAGACTCATAAATTGCTGCTCCAATCAATAAGGAGGTTGAATAGGAGCCGAAGTACCTTACTATATCCTAATAGTAAGAGACATTACTCAAGCACGGGTGGAATAAGGGCCCTTATATATACCTGGTAGAGTTAGCTGTGGAGTAAGATAAACATGTAAATCCGTAGATTATTTACACAGAACACTCCAAGCTTCGCATTTTAGGAGGCCAGTAATATATATACAACCGTACATATATATATTTCCATGCCACAAAAATATCATCATCTCCTTCAGTATATAGTTTGTTATTTAGCATCAAGTCTGTACATTTCGAAAATAATGGTTATGTAATTAAATGAGGATAGAAAGTATTACTTAAAGTCAATTTTAATAATTTATAGACCAATTTGAAGTTTAGTATTTATTTAATTAAAGTTGAGATCATTTAACAATTATCTTATTTTGTTCCGTTTATAAATGAAATGAATAGTTTGGAATACTGAGTCAGTTCGTATTTGCAAAGGTATCGTGTGGAACTTGAATACTGTGGAACTCGAGGTAGGAAATGGAGAGTTTGATTCTCTCATCTAGTGAGATAAATTCTGAAAATGGAGCTGTATTCTGGATATTAATAAATTGGTCCTCTAATCTTTTTGATTACCTTATCAAGATTTCTCAAATATACTATTCAATTAGTGTGAATCATTTATGCGTCTCAATGTATACATATAAATTTCGAGTTACTTAACATTTTGATACTATTAATATTATTGTATTATATTTATTTATTTATCATCAATTTTATATTATTTTAACTTATTGTTATCAAACCTAACCACTTTCATCTCTTAAGATATAGTCTGAATCTCTAAACCAGTCTTTGTTAATTTTTATATTAACTAAATTAATATTATCTTTTTTATATTATTTATTTGTTCCATGATAATAAACAAAATAAATCATATCATTAATATATATATTTTACTATAGACTGGTAAAGGACCTATAATTAATGTTTAATTAGAATAATATTTATATATATTATTTATATAGATATATATTAAATTTATATATATTATATTTCTATATATATTTCATTTAAATAGTAATATATATTATATATATAATATAATTATTATACTTATATATAATATTAATATATATATATATAAATATATATTATATTAAATATATATAATATATTATATATAAATATATATATTTGTCAAACTCACTTATTTCTACTAATAACATTAGATCAAGATCTCAATAATTATCCTTACATATAGAATTATTCATTTTGTACTCAATGCACACTTAATATATATATATAAGTAATCCTCTCCGATCTCTCTCAAACCATATCTTATTTCCCATTCTTATTTATCCCTACAATTGTGCTTCATTTTCATTTCCGAACTCATTCCTCCATTAATTTTTCTGTCATTTATCGTTTACTCTGATTATTTATTCTTATTATTTCTCACAACAAACCATGTGTATATTACAAGAGCAGGCCATACCTAGATTAGAGCTCTGACGCACATATTAAAAAAACTTAGATAGCTCACTGAAGAGGAATACTCACTCTTCTTTTTTGGCAGTTTGAGAGAGAAACACTATAAACGTTTCACGCTTATAATCCGATATAAGAGTAATATACACAAGATAAACATCATGAAACGTAATAAAAAAAAATACACACATAAAATTATAACACCCAAAATTTTTTAGCGCGGATCACTCGACGAAAAAGTTTTTTATTTATAATATTTTATCAAGGCACAAGATATATCAATAAAGTTGTTAACTTCCAATCATAATTATGAGTCGTATCGCATTAATTTATCTTTACAATATTTTTTATTATGTTCAAGGTTTAATTATAATCAACAACACATTAAACACGTTATCTCTTTAATCATAAAATCATATATTACACAAATTTATGATTACTTTTGCAAACAATAACAGAATAGATGCCTCAAACCAGGAATTAACTGCTAAGAGTTTTATGTTTCATTAATATAAATATATGTTGAAAAATGTATCCTTCCACTATAACTCGACTATTCGAACTAAATATATCCCCACATTCAACTCTATATATAAAGTTTATATATAATAGCACATATCCATTCAAAATATAATTCTATTACTGTGATAAAAATACCATTTATATTCACTTACTATTCTTCAACTAGTCGGTAGTATTATTTATTAAAAATATATCTATAAAGAAATGATTTCCACTACTTATAATAATTTACCAATCACAATTATAATAACTTTCTCTACCAATTGATTCAAATACTCAATAAGTTTTCTGCACTACGTATGCATACATTTTATATGTATTCCATATTTTTTTATCCTTAATACAATTAATTCCAAAAACATCTTTTATTAGATTTGAATAGATACTTTTAATCACCTTATTGACTTTTACGCTATCATATTCAATAAATACCACATTCTTTTATTAATTTTATAGCTACGCTTTAGCCTAAATCTATATTCAATTTATCAAGAGTCCACAATTATATCATTTATATCAATATATTAATTATATTTACAATATATAATAATTTTAATTATAATATATATATGTATAATATATATTATATATATAATATATATTAATATATATATATTATATATTGACTTATATATTTATATTATCTATTACTATATAATTACTATATTATATCTATCTAAATACATACATATAATTTAATATCTATATATAATATAATAAATATCAGATAAATAATACATAATTTGAAAAAGTAATTAAGCAAAAATGAGAGATTATACAGTAAAGTAGTTATTGACACATTTTGTATTAAGGTTTTAAACTTGGTGAAATTATTTGAAATCCTTAAATTATGATGAATTATTGAAATTTATAAGATAAAAATTATTAGTATAATAATACTCTTTAATTAACTAGAAATTTTTACTCATATTTTTCAGTATATTTTTCCTTAACCGATATTTTTGATGGACGCAGAACAATTTGCTCTGTTTATTACAGATAAACTAGTCAAAATGTATAAGCTATCATTATATATATAATATATAGACTTATTGAACAGTGTGCGTAATCGTGCTTTAAATTCTGGAGAGTATTTGCTACATCGAGTTAATATAATTATATATTATATTATATATATAATATAATATTATAATTATATATAGATATATTATATTAATAGAGTGTAGATGGGCTGAGATATAGCTATGAGAGACTGGAGAGTAGAAAAGAGAGAAAGATAGATAAATAGATAAACATAGTTTTTCATAATTTTATAATTTAATCTATAGTTTCAACAATCTATAAGGATTGTAGGATATTAAATCTTGATATCATTTTGACTAAATATTAAATATAAATATATAATGATATTAAATAGAAAAAAAATTAATATATAATTACAATGATATATATATTAAGTATATCTAATATATAATATTTTATTATAATATATATATATATTAATTATTAATATGATATATATATATTAATATATATAAAACTAATTATATTATATGTTATTATTATATTTTATACATATGTATATAATTTATAATAATTAATATATATATTTATCTATATATTGATATTAATTAGACTTCCGTAAGTAAACAGTTAATCATAACAGGAATAAATAGAACGTAATATAGTAAATTTTTATCATTATAAATATCGGCAATTTTTTGGTGAGTTTATCTATATATAATAGATTTTCAAACTTAAAGTAGATTAAATAAATGGATAGTGAGGATCGGTCCACTTTATTGTTTTATTTATATTATAGACGATATGATTATTTATGATGCGTACTATATTAAAATTAAATCTATATTGAAAACAAAAACGTTTATCAATAATGAAATAAATATTAATTACTTATAATAATTTTAATATATGTTTTATTTTTACTTTCTATATATATATAATATATAATATAAGAAAGATATTAATATTAATATATTATACTATATATATTAATATATATATATATATATATTTATTATATATATTAATATATATATAATATAATATATATACTTTATAATTAAATATATATATTATTATATAATATCTATAATATATATTATATAGTGTTGTATGGTGAAATTAGACAGAAGTGAGAGCGAGTTTTATTCAAGAGACTTTTTTACTAAATTAATATGATATATTATTATATTAATATATTATAATATAAGAGATTTTAGATATATATAATATTATATAGTTATATATATATATATATATATATAGAAAGTATATATAAAAATACTTTAATATTTGGTACTAAAATGAAGATTAGTGTTTTTTCAACCTCTTATTTTATATATTACGAATAGGAAAAATTCATCCTTCACACTTACATTACTGAAATAAACTATATAGGACTAGTAAGATATCTTTATATTATATTTTATAATATTCACCAATTATAAATTCTACAGAAAATGTCATTAAATATTTACTCTAAAATTTAATGAAAATATGATGTACGGGAAATTAACCTATTTATTATTTTTATTATTATTATAATTATTGATATTAATTATTATATATATAATTGATTTTGATAAATTTATTTTAGTTTTAAATTATTATTAGTATTTATAATTTTGAACTTTAAATTATTATTTATTATATTATTAGTTAATTAATTTTATTATTAATTATTATTGATTTAGTTATATATAATTTATTATTTATTTTGTATTCTTGAGGGTATCAAACAATGTTAAATTAATATTGATGTTTGATTAATTATTTTATGTATTTATTGATAGTTATCCATATTCAAATGTTGCATCAGTAAAAATGAATAGCTTAGTTATATTAGATAACGTATCATTTTTCAGTTTTTCGAATTTGTGACCTGTTGTTTTAGCACTACACAGTAAAGAGTTCACTTCTAAGCAGCACTCTTTTTTATCTACCTTAGGAATATGCACTTATGTTTTGTTTCTTGGGCTGCTTTACTTTCGCAAAGTTTTTATATTCTCCTTATATATAACATTATATATAAAATCTCTTATTATATTTTTGTATATCAATTAAAATAGTAGAAGAAGTTAATAAATACAACTATTTTGTAATTACTTATCTAGGTTATTTTGATTATTTTAATTTTAATTAAAATTTATTAATAATTATTTAATTATTTACTATAGGATTTGTTGTATATAATCCTTAATAGTAATAATAAGGTTATGTTTATATTTATTTTATAAGAATTAAAAAAATTTTACTATATATATATATATATATATATATAATATATATATATAATTTTAGTAGTCTGAATTGATACCGAAAAGTTACGTAGATCAATACTAGGGTAATTAAAATAATTTACATGTTATAATAAAGCACTAGAGTAAACATTTTGTTTACCACATTGTTAATTATGCATGATATATATATAATAACAAAAGTATAAATGCCCTTTAATTTTTTTGACTAAATATAATTTTTATTTAAAAAAAGTATTAATATATTATAATAATATTAATACATAAATATTAATGAAAGTGACTATTATAATATTAATAAAATAACATATGTAAAACTATTGAATAAATAAATGGTTAATAATAAACATGCTAATATGTATTATGTATTTTTAATAACAAAGTCTTAGTATATAATCAAACCAATATAAATGTCTATCAGAAAATAAGACGATCTAAAGTTTATAACTAAGTTGTTTGTGAATTATCAATATTATTAAAATACTTGATCTGTTTATGATGTTAAAATCTAGCGAACAACATCACTATCTTAAGAGTAGATCGAACCATCAATTAGATATATCAATCTAGCACTATATAGTGAGTCCTCGCCTCAAGGGTAGGGACAGATCAATGTGAATAGGTGTGATTTCGAGTGCTCCTACCCATGTCTCCCCATAATGCTACGTAGCCCTACCTTAGAATAGGAAATATATGTTATTATCCTTGAAATTCTAATTTTAATGTAGGCTCAAGTCCGAGTTGAGTGGAACAGAAGTAGGGGCACAAATGTCCCCTATGTATCTGATACCACTATCTAAGAGTGACCGAGAGACCCCGACAACTGTAATATCCATGCTTGAGTACACTCTATAGGGTGTTTACGTTATTAAGGTTTAAGTCATAAAAACGACTTTAATATATATATATATATAAAATATTATATATATATATATATATTATAATATATATATATATATTAATATATAGTGAATTGTTATTTTAGTCTAAACATGCCACAGAATTATTGTTTTAATTATAAAGTACTGACACTTAATAAAGAACTAAACTTATTTATCACCTGTGATTAACTGTTTTGATAATGAAGTATACGGAGAATCAATATTAATTTAATTTCTTATTTGAGACTTAATTTAATTTATATTTACATTGGCGGAGCAATATCCCTTTCTACTTACCAACTATTTCAATCATTTCTTATACAATACAGTTTTAAGCTCAAATAATGTTTTCTTCTAATAGTTTAAAAGTATTTTTATATACTATATCTAAGATTAACTTTATTAAATAGGCTGATTTGTAAATATCCTTGTAAGTATTCATTATTACTCTTGGTTATCTCTTGATAAAAACCTGAAGCTATTACTGATAACTTCCACTACACTGGCTCTGTTTAGTATGTTAGTAATTATCGATCTAAAAGTCTGGCAACAAAAAGCTTAAATTATATAACATCTCATTCATTTTTTATGGTTTCTATGCGTCTCTTTTCTATCATGAAACTTCTCATTCCTATTTATAGATCTATATAATACTGTATGTTCAATATAGCAATTACATATTATAGAGTTATTCTATAATTTAAAATAATATTATAAGTTAGCTTTGATTACCTCATAAATTATAATTGTCTAATATTATATATACCTTATATCTATTACAATTGTTTTTATACATTAAATAATTATTTTTTCAGCATCATTTTTTTAATCAATTATCTTACTTATGGTATTGAGATACACCTATCTGTTTTGAAAAGGTGACAACAAGCTCATAAGCTTGTGTTTGCTAATAATATGTAATGAGATATATGGCCTAGTCATGACCATTAATTTTGTATGAGTCTCAAGTTGATCAGAGTTCTTCGGGGCGTTTAGATCGAGACGAGCTATAATAAGCTACACTCTCACAATATGACGACTTGACAAATTACATACTTTAGCAAAATTTATCGTTACTGTGTTGGCGAGCGAGATCTTATAGGATTTGTAGGGACACTATAGATACTTATGATTTAATATCTAATTCTTATTAATAATATGAATATATCAAGTCTTTGATAGATATTATATGTTAAATATAGTAGTGAAACAATCATTATAACTTTCATATAAGTAAATAAAGAAATGAAAGATTATTTATTATAAAAATAAAAGTAAGAAAAACGCTAAATTAAGGAATGATAAATATAATATATATAGATATATATAATATATATATATAATATATAATTATATATATAGTATATAAATTTTTGGCAATGGATATTTAAACACGACTTCCAAATAAAAATTTTTGTTTATCTAGATAACATTTTGATAGGGACTAATGATTTGTATAATATATTATTAAAATTAATATCATTTTAGTCATAAAAATATAACTTTGATAATGGAACAATTAGAATAATTATCAAATGGTTTCTGATATTTTGAAGATGATTATATATATATATTTAATATATATATATATATTATATATATATATATAATTCTATATATTATTATATTAATATATATATAATTATATACTATATTATATATATTTAATTATTATAATATATATATATATATAATATATATAATATGATATATATATATATATATATATTATAATATAATATTATATATTTTAATATTATAAATCTATATAATATATATAATATATATATATATATTATATAAATTATTATTTATAATAATTAAATATGGGATTAAGATTTTCTAAAATATTATTATTAACTATTAATATCTTTACTATTAATATAATTTAGCACAATATATAATATATATATACTAATAATATATTATATAAATTATATTTATTATATAATATATAATATATATATATAATTATATTAATATATATAATATATATATAGTATAATATATATTATATATATAATAATATCATATATTATATGTTAAATTATTATAATAAATTTATTATATTATTAATATAATTATATATATATATATTATATATATTTATATATATATTTATATTATTTATATATATTATAATATACTATAATATATATATAAATATATATATTTATATATATATATATAATATATATAATGTATATATATATATATTAAACTATTAATATAATATATATATATATATAATATATATATTTAAATATATATATACTATATAATATATATTTATATATTATATATATATATATAAATATATTAATATATTATTATATATATATATATATATATATATATATTATTAGTATAATTATTAATATTATAAATATATATATATATATATTAATAATAATTAATATATGAATATAATATATATTATTAAATATATATTATTATTAGATATATAATATATTAATAATATATATATTTTATATAATAATTATAGGTTTACATTTATGATTAATATTAATATAATATTATTATATATAATATATAAATATATTAATAATATTAATATATATTATATATATATATTATAATATATATAATATTATTTATATAATATAATATATAACATTTATAATATATTATATATATCTTATAATATTATATAATATTATAATATTATATTATATAATATATAATATATATATATATTTAATATATTATATATATTATTAAAAATATGTTAATGTATATATATCTTTATATAATCTTATGATATATATATATATATAATGTTAATATTTATATATTATATATATAATAAATATATATATTATAATATATTATATTAAATATATATATAAATTAATATATATTATAATTATTAATAATGAATATTAATATTATATATTATAATATTAATATATATTTTATTAATTAATTATATTATATTATATATTTAATACATCTCAATAGTATATAATATATATATTAACTTTTACAAATGCTTTTGTTATTTCGTATTTTACTATAATATAATAATAATATTACTATATCATATTATCAGAAAAAGGCACAATATTATTATAAAATTTTGAATATCTTTTTCGGACTGAATCATAAATTTACGTCCACTTTCATTTAGGAGTATGTATACTACCAAAAAAAGGTTTAGTTTCTCACATAATAATAATTATAATTATTTTCACTTTTTTTTATATGAAACTCAGACCATCTGTACATACCCATATACTGATAACAATAAAATAATACATATAAGATAAATATTTTAATCGTTATTTTTATTATTCTTTATCTCTTATATGTGTAATTATTTATATTTACTATATCTCCTCCTGAAAAATATGATCTAACTTGCCGAGTTCACTTCTCAAATTTATTGAATAAATTATTATATTCACCATTATTATTAAGTAATTAATTATAAATTAATTAAAACACTAATTTAATATTAATGTTATATTAATATAAATATATCAGAATAATCTTTTTATAGTATTTGGATAATAATATAATTAATTAAATTAATAATTATTATATATATATTATAAACATATATTAATATATATATATAATTAATTAATATATATATATATATAATTAATATATATATATATATATATATTAAAATTATATAATATATTATAATATACTAATAATATATATATATATATAAATATAATATAAGATATTACATTGTATACATATACTAGACATATTATTAAGAGTGAAGGCATAATTCAAAATTCAGAAACCTTAACGGACAAATCAAAAGCAAATTAATCTCGATCTTGAAGTACAGTTTACAAAACGGTCCGTGAACAACATTATCTCTGTTCTAAAATAACTGATATGTTCTAGCATAAACAGTTGGAGCGTTATTAAAATACTTACTTGCCAAATATATTTTCTAGAACAATATTTTTATTGATTCCTTATTTATTTAATAATTAATCTCATTTTTTTTTACCTGAACTCTACCATGTATTTCAGCTATATTTTTGGGTAATGAAACATTAACGGCATTAGCTGCACTTTCAAATTGTTAATGTTGGAGATTTAGATTTAAATATGATAAATATTAATCCCAGTTTTACAATCATTATTATTTATTTACTAGTATAAGTTATAGATAATTCATCACTTATTTTGCTCACTCTTACTATTATTCGATAATTATCATAAGATAATTAGATATGTAGGCTTGACGGCACTCCTCATATTATTAGCAAACACAAGCTTATGAGCTTGTTGTCACCTTTTCAAAAGGAAGGGTGGTTTCAATACCATAAGTATAGATTGATAAAAAGATGATGGCTAAAAGATTATTAATGAAAAGTTGGAAAGAGTTATAGATAGGACATATTTATATATTGTCTTTTAAGATACTGAATAATATATTTAATAATTTAAAGCTAAACAATGATTGCCTGCACCAGGTGATATAGATCAAATTAGGATAAAAGGGAATAGTATAGTCATAGAGAGAGAAAATGAACATAAAGAAACAAAAGAGAGTTTAGTAAATATTAAATATATTATTTGTGTACAGACTTTATGATATTTTCACAACAGCTAACACATAATCCAGGGTGGAAGTTTACAGACAAGGGTGACTCATGGTTTCGATATACGTTATGGCGACACATGCGGAGAGAGTAATGCATACAGAGAGCAATACGACTTCACAGTAAAAGTAATCTTTTAGGTAGAAAATCAACACTATTTGTATATTTAGTAGAAGGTAATTACTACTGTTTGAGGCAATAAACGTGTACTAATATTGGAAATATAGAAGAGGTGAATGACAAGGTGAACTGTAGGAAAGGAGATTAGCCTTCCGCATTTAACAAGGATCGGGATTCTGATAATAGCAGTCAAAGAATTAAATATGTTACAGAATACTAACAAGGCTTGACGAGATGCTACAGGCTTCTAACAAGGTGATTGAAAAGATTTTACAGGTAGCTAACAGGCAGTGAAATAAGTTAGTAGGCACTAATTCAAAGGAGTTAAGTCAAGAATAAGAGGTAAAACATATACAGCTGATTAATTAATGGCTCGAGCCCCTAATGGTAAAATTATATGTTAGTTTATCCTTGATAATATAATTTTTTATTAAATTGGGTAACTCAAGCCGAGCTGGGGACGAGAGTGAGGGACATACAAAAGTCCACTACTGTATACTGATCCATTCTATAATAGAGGTATAGAGAGAACCCGTAACTAACTGATATCTTAATCATACATGTATACTGCTTAGTCTATACTGCTAATAGGTAGTTTTCGTCTTAGGTATTAATAAATTCGATAAACGACTTTATTAATTATATATTAATATATTTAATAATATCTATTAATATATTACTAAATATAAGCTCTATAGAGTAATATATATCCATATATATATAATATATATATTAATATATATATATTATATTATATATATACTTAAAAATATCTTATATATAATTATATATAGCTACTATAATATAATATATTATTATCATA
>JABUQX010096357.1:0-25000 GCA_015478945.1 Trachelipus rathkii
GCAGTGACATTGTGAATAAAAATTATAGATATAATAAATAAGAATAAGATAAATAAAATATAATGTTAATTATGAATATAATAAAAAAAATAATGAAAATTAATAATGAAATATATGGCAAGATATAATAATATAGATATCATAATATAAGAGATATATAAATAGATATATGAATATTATAATATTAAATTAATAAATAATACAATATATATGAAAATATAAATTAATTCAAAAATAATAATTAAATTAATAATAATAAAATAATATATAAAAATAAAAAATAATAAATATATTAATTATATAATAATATAATAATTAATATAATAAATAATAATGATAAATATAATATTATAATAAATATAAAAAAAAAATATAAAACTAATAAATAATAATAATAGATTAAATATTATAAATAAATATAAAAAGAATAATATACTAATACTATCACTATCATAGAATATAATATCAATAACAATATAATATCATAAAAAATATTAAATTTAATAATAACTAAATAAACATAAAAATTATTAAATATAAAATAAATAATAATAAATTAAAATCATTATAAATTTAATATATAAATATACATAAAAATATCAATTAAAATAATAAATACTATCACTAATAGCTATTACTTCATAGTAATATGCAACTAATCCTTATAAATTTATTAAATATAACTATAATCTAATAATAATAAATATAATATACTATATAATTAGTAAATACTATAGATATAATAAATTATTAACTTAAAATAATATTATATATAAAATAATAAATACTAAATTATTGAAACTCACCCTTTTTTTAAGACAGTAATTAATATTATCGACCAAATGCCCTAAATAATATTAACATATTAAATAATTGACATAAAATTAAAATTAATACACTAGGAATCACAATAAAATAAACACAATAGAAAATATTAACAAATAGCCCCAATACATTGGAATAAACTAAAGCGATAATTTAAAGCAGAGCTATAATAATAATACCAAATAATAATAATAATAAATCTACAATTATTAATAATAATTATATAATATACAATATACTATAAATATAATATAAAATACTATAATAATAATTAATATAATAAAATAATAAATATAATTAATAATTAATAATAATAATTATATATATAATATATATATAAAAATAATAATATACAATATAATATAAATAGAATCCACATAATAATACCTTAGAGTATATTATACTCAAAGGAAAAAGCACTCAATAATTACTTTTCCCATACAAACAAACACATTAAAGAAATATAATACTTAGAATTTACTAATATTATACTAGTCCATCGAATATCCCACACATAAATATAGATTATGGTAAACGAAGTAATATTAATATATAAAATAATATAATTACTATATACAATATAGTTATCAACAGTGTATAATATAAATCAATATATATATACACCTTTTAATAAGCGCAACTAAAGAGTAATTAAGAATTCAATTATCATATATATACTGAATATACATATATTATTATATAATACTACAATTAAAAGTTGTAAGTAATATTAGAATTAGTTCATAAATTTTAAAAATAATAATGTTAACATATATAATTAAATTTTAATATATAATAATAAATTGATAGATTCGTATAATATATATCTGAATAATAAAAAATAATAAATTATTAATACTATGTAAATAATATAATTAAATATAATAATTATACTATAATAATATATATAATATATATATATGATATTAATTAATAATATTAATATATAATAAATAAATAATAATTATTAATAAATTAAATACGTATATATATAAATTAAAATAAATAATTAATTATATAAAAAATATATAGAATTATATTTATAAAATATTAATAAATAATAATAATATATATATATAATAATAATTAAATAATATATTATAAATAATAATTATTAATTATATAAATGATTAATATAATTTATAAATTAATAATTAAATAAATTATAATAATTTATATAAATTAATAATTTATTTTAATATTATAATAAATTAATATAATTAAATATAATGATAATAATAAATTAATTTTAATAAATATTATAACCTAATATTATATAATAATATATAATAAATATATATAAATAAATTAATATTAATATAATAAATTTAATAATTGATAATTATATTATATATAATATAAAATATAAAAATTAATATAAGTATATAAATATATATAATATATTTTAATTATATTAATATTAATTAAATAACAATTAATAATAAATATAATAAAAATAATAAATAATAATATCTCATTTAATCGATTATTTCAAATTACATTTTAATTCAGATATATAAAGTAAAACATATAACTACTATTAATTATTAAAAATAATTTGCATCCACATAATAAAAAAGAAATCGATATTTTATTTCCCTTCTCAGCTATTCCAATATGTGGTGCATGCGCGTACATTGTCGTGTACAAATAAATCCAACAATTCGAGGTGTAAATAAATAATAATGTATAATCTGTTGCATAAAACTAATTTGACCAATATTGCTAACTGCAAAAATCGCAACATGTACGGGTTTAAATAAAAAAAAAATGATATTTAATATAACAATAAATAATTAATAAAAAAAATATTATTTTTTAATTAATATTTTTTTAAAAAATATTTTAATTTTTTTTAAAACGAGAAAAAAATTCTAATTCGTTAAAAAAAAAAGCAAAAAATTAAAAACATATTTTTTTTTTTATATTAATGTAAGATTTCGTCTTGAATTTTTTTTAATATATATTATTTTATTTTATTTTTTGAACCCATATTTCTTTGTATGGAATTAAAAATTGCATTTTATAAGTGGAAAATGAATTAATGATGTTTATATAATTGGTGTGGGATATATATATATTATTTTTATATTATATATTATTAATATATATATATTATATATATATATATAATATTTATATATAATTATATTATAATAATAATATAATATAACTATATATATATTATATATTGATAATAAATATATACAAATATTAATATTCTAGTTAATATGTATATCATATATATATTAATAATATATATATATATATATATATTATATATATATATAATATAATAATATATATTATATAATATATAATATATTATAACTATATTAATATTAATAAGTGGAGTGGATCCTATTACATAGATGTCATAAATGCATAGGAGATGATGGTTTCAACTGTCTAATATCCTTTTAGGTAACTGGATAAAAATTAATTAATAGCTTAAAAGCTATTTTCGGACTCTACTACACTTCTAAGAATGGAGAGTTAGAATATTTATATATCCTAGTTAAGGAAAGGTTCGATACAATTATTTCTACATAGAGTAAGCATGTTAGTTTCTTGTGATATATCTAAGGTACCTGAAAAGATATAGCCTCACAGAAGCCTGTTTGATAAGAGTAAGAAGGATAATATAATGCACATTAACAAATTTGAATATCTTGAGATAGTGTTGAAAAATAATAGCTTACAGAAAATAATAAATATATAATATGTAGATAGATGATCTTAAAATTGCGGATTAAGAGAGTTTAGATCTTTCTAGTTAGATTTTTTAGTTAAAGGTACTATCAAATAGAAATAAAACAAATATGTGGAGTGCATGGAGTAAAAATAATGTGTAGTGCTTGCAATTATTTACAACATATAAATATAGAATAAGAGCTCTGAGGAGAGACATCAAAAGATGATAATATATATTTTCTGCATTTTTTTAATTGATGAAGTAACAAATAGAATTTTTAAAGATTATATAGATTAAAAATAAGTTGTCGGACGAGTTTCTTTACATTAAAGATGTCGCTGATTGTTTTGACGAATAGCAGGATAACAAACAGAATTAATCGAGTTTTGTTAATAAGCTTTAACTGTGAAAATAGAGAAAATGAAAAGCACGCCACCATGCCGAGAGAATCAAATCGTCAATCCATTCTACACACTCTGATAAATCCCTCTACAATAAAATATACTTATATTATATTATATTAATAATATATATCATAATATATATATATAAATAATATATATATATAATTCATATAAATATTAATTAATAATATTATACTATATATTATATATAAATTATATAATATGATAATTAATAATATATAGTATAATTAATTATATTTATATATATATTAAGGGGTTATACCTTACTTGACACCTCTCCTATAAGCTTTAGGAAACGTTGAGTAACGTGAGCCAAATTCGGAAAAATCTTCCTTAATTTTATAATTTGTGTACTATTCTTTAGCTTAACAACTTTTATAAGCTTTATGTGTTAGGTCACATAGTAAATCAAAGATACTCTCGACTCTCTAAATGAAACATTTCGAAACACATACAGTATTAAGAGTGGATATTTGTTCATACAAAATGTGAGAAATACAGAGCGTAGAGATTAATTATATATGAAAATCAAAGAAGACTACGAATGGGATAATATAGGTATTCACATAATGCAGATAAGTAAATATAAGGATGGAAGTTCATTAGGTCTTTATATCGACTCGAGAGAGGCTTCTAAATTGTTGGGTTAATAAGGTTTTGCTGTCGCTGTGCTGTCACGTAGAGTGGAAAGTGTTTCAGGACTGTGTGATAGATTTGCATGGCATGTCTCTATATTGTCAGGTCAATGTATTGGGTGTGTTGAATCGTGCTAGTGGATGTGAGATGCAGAGTGACTGGTTGTAGGGAGGAGACGGTCATAGCGAGAAGTCAGCGAGACGCACGAGAGCACGACCTGTCAGTAGTAGCGCGAGTTGGTAGTAGTGATCAGCCCGCAGGTTTCACCGAGACAAAGATAGCGAAATCAACTATTATACTGGCAACTGAGGAGAAAGTCTGAGTTGTGTAGGCTAGTGTGTTCTCTCTCTCTCAAAAGCAGAAAGTAGAGAGCTGCATATTTGACGCATGACGTAAGTGAGTTAAATAGAGTGCTCTATTGTGATACTCCCAAGGCTATCAAGGGAACTATGTGTTGTCGACATTGTTCGAGCTGTGTCCGATATTAGTATTATGATAAATAGTAAACGACCATACCTATTATATATATATACGATTTATCTGAGAAATACTCAAAAACTACATAATTGACACACCACCAATCAAATAATTAATCAGCACATAATATATTAATATATGGATTATTAAACCTGTACAGGAAATTTTAGGGTGATGCGTGCTTGAGAGCTTCAGATTTTATATTAGGTGGCCGGTGATGTTACGTGATGGGTAGGGTGACGGTGGTGATGTAGATGTAACGTGCTCAATAACACAATATACATAATACCTACATATTATATATATATCAGGAGCTGAGATGCGAATTTTTACAAAATAATAGATTTGCTGTGTGAATCACGTGACTTTAAGTTAACGGTGTGGTTAGCTATGAGCGAGTTGTTTGTACAATAACTCCCTTGAAAACGTTTAAGGTGACTACGCTAGCGGTTGTGTTTTTAGGCAACATCACCTGTCGTGCGGAGTGCGTCATTTATGTCTCTTCGAGATTTTAAGAGCTTTGTTTATTTGTATCTTGGGTAGTGTTGGTAGTTTTGGCGCAGTGCAGTAGATGCCGGATTAAAGAATTTAAAAACTATTAATAATTAGAGGTACTGAATTAGTTTTGGAAGTACTCCAACATTAAGTCTGTTAAAATCTACATACCGCAAACGCATTGTATGTACCACATAGCTTACCTCGAGTGTTGTTGATATAATTATCAAATACGTCTTCTTTTCAATTGATAGCTATTCAATTAAGAAAATTTAATTATATGAATTATCATAAGAATAATATTAGTACATTCATATAATTGATTTGGTTATGTGGTAAGTACAGCGGTCATATGATCTCTACAATATATCCAGCTAAGTATCGATAGTTCTGGCAATCATCTTTGTTTTGCTATTATTTTGTATTTTTTATAATTCTAAATATATTTAGTTTTGTATAATATAAGATGATCTGCTTTCTCGCTGACACTGATAATATAATTTATTAATATTTGCCAAGCACAAAATCGTTAATGAAAATATTCTTATATATGAAAGATACTAATTATAAATAGAATTATAAATATAATAAATAACTTATATCGAGCTTCACACTCGCTAGTATTACAATATATAGAAATTCCTCACGGCGGTGAATGTGCTAATATAGTCAATGTAAATGTCCGATTTTGATGACCTTAGTGATTGTCGATATATTCGTAGATTTAATTTTTGTGTAATAGTAATTACTAGACGAGTCATTTTGTTTAGCATAGAGTTAAGTGTTGTTTGCTTCCCCCGAGTTTTTAAAATCTGATTAGAAGACAGGCACAAAGTACACTTTGCAACGATCCTAATGTTCTATTTTTTATATCGGTTTTATTAGAACTAGAAATTTATGATTAGTATAAATATAGCCTGACCAAATCGTCAAGATTTTCAAATTGTAAGCAACTATTAGTGACGTCGCTTTTGGTGACTTTGGAGCATATAACCGAAATGATAAATGGATCAGTAAAAAATAAGCAAAAAAAATATTTTTATTCGTATTATCGGCAATAAAAGGGCACGTTATAAATGTTCTGGTACGTGATTTATTATGTAATTATGTTGACAACTAAAATTTCGAATCTAAAATATAAATATTTTATTAATATTTATTTCAATTTATAATATTTAAGGAATATAAATATTATCTTTTAAATTTACCCTTTCTAAAATATATTAATAATTATAATAATAATAAATTAATATATATAAATAATATATAATAATATAAAATAATTAATTAAAATAATATAATATAAAATAATTAATTATATACTTATCATAGTATAAATAATAATAATTGTAAAATAATTAAATTTGCAACTTGTAATATGTTAAACTAAAATTTGAATCTAATTACAATATTATACTAATATTTATATTTATAACTAAAATTTATATATATAATATATATATTATATATATCTAATTTCAACCTTTATAATACTTTAAGGAAAAATAAAAAAGTAATAGTTCCGATATTCTTATTATTACATTCTCAATATTGTTTCTCGCGCTCTGACAGCACATAGATTTTATATATTAAATAAAAATTATAATTAGTTCCAAAAATGGAATCTGTTGACCTGAATTATAAAAAGTTTCACGTACAAATGTCAAATGTACAAGTAAAGACTTAATACAGTCAGAGTATCAATAATAATCTCAGAGAATCTCACTGTACTTTATTCTGGAGAGTGAATCGATTCAGATGGGTTCTGAGTGTGACGAAAGTTGTATGCTAAGTGTATAAGTGAAATTAACCAGGAATGAAATATCATAAAATTGAAAAATAACAATGCAGATTCATAACTTATTTATATTCATAAAAATATGCAAACACGGTAATAAAAAGAGAAAGCGCATAACCCATGGCTATGAAGCATTTCCTCAAAATTCTAACTACTGTTCATTTCCTCTTTAATCTTAATAAAAAAAACTACCCTGATATATATATATATATATATATATAATATATTATATATATATATATATATGATAGTTATTTTTTTGTGTTTATTTTTTTTTTTATCAAAGATATATGGATATAATATAATAAAACATTAAATTCATTGGAATTAAGGAAAAAGGAAAAATACTAATAAAAATGGAGAAATAGGCCTTGTATGCGTGTTTATCAAATGTAATACTATATCAATATCTTTCCCACATATATAAGCTATATATGATTCATTTATTTAAATAGATCTCTATATAAAATAAAGCATTGTTGAAGAAATGCGTCACAATATTATTCTTTAAATCTACGGTATTAATATTGTTGCTCCTCAAGGCTCTTGTTCTATCTCTCTAATTTTTCTTACTATTTATTATATCTGCACTTCATCATTTACCCATTTCAAAAACAATCCCTTACTTAATTTTTAGACATATATATATAATATAGGAAATGGATGAAGTTCCATAAGCTCAATTTTTCATATTAATATTATATTTAAATAAGGTTCAAATATTATACGTAAAAGACATTTCTTGTTTCTAACTACTTAACGTATTCATGCCCAAATTTATAACATGTTTTAAAACACTATGACCAAACTCTCCCGTTATACTTCTAAGAAGGATGACATTGCCTGGCTAAATAATTTTTTTAAAAAAAGGATGTAATGTGTTCAGCACATTTACAGGGCCACTTGTGTACGATGTAAAGAATAGCTGGTTTATCAACATGCTCATAGTATACAATTCTATCTTGATTGGAAGATGTTAGCTTCAAACAGAGTCAAATCACTTTCATAAAATTTAAATATACAATATAATATACCCTTCCTTTAAATACTATCCGTTATTGCAAGGGACACCTGTTTCTTCTTAAACTATAATTCGTCTTATACCTCTTCTGGGAGAGAGCTTGTGTGTTAACGTACTTATTCACGAGGTCGCATCCCCATCTTTTACTCTAGATCATGATACTATAAAAAGTCTAACATGCTGTGCTATTCGATCAAGCGAGGCCAGAATATATAAGAACACGTTTTCCCTAATTTTTCTATTTTACCAAAACAATTATATATATAAGTATATTGACCATCTTAGATTTTGCTTTTCTCCGCAGAACTGTTCTATTTTATACGACAAGCAGAGTAAATCTCATAAAGATTAGAAAATCTTAATTTTAATTAATCTTACTTATAATAATATATAAAAAAAACACCATATACTATACACAAAAATATATATATAAAATATATATAAAATAAATATAATAAAATATATCTATTATTAATATATCTACTACTAAACATACAAAACCTATATAATCAATATTATTCTTAAATACATCCTTACTTATATATTAATAAAATATAAATATAGATATAATAATACAAACACTATATTATACGCTTCACGTATATATGAAATAAATAAATAAAAATAATATATATATATAACTAACTATCTAATAATCCTCACACATAACTTAACTCCATAAGAATATTATAATATATTATATATATATATATATATATATATATATATATATTATATATATATATATTAAATTTTATTTTAATTAATAAAATATATATATATATATATATATATATTATATATTATTATTATTATTATTATTTTTATTATTATTATTATATTATTATTATTATTATTTATTATTTTATTATTATGTAATTATTCTTATTATTATTATTATTAATTATTATTGATTATTATATATAATACTCATTGATTATTAATATCACTTAATATATTAATTCAATTCCTTATTTTAATATATTTTAATTAATATTAATTATTAATTAATTAATTAATTATTATACTCAATTAAAAAATTATTTATTATTTTATATATATATATATTATATATAATATATATATATAATAATAATATATATATATATAATAATAATCATTATTATTATTATTATTATTATTATTATTATTATTATTATTCACTCTCATTCTCTCATCTATCACTTCATCTATATATATATATACAAAATATATACATATAGAGGTAACTTATCCTAATCTAGCGAAGGTTTTTTCTTATACTTTTTTCTTGCATATTTTATCATTCTTTAAAGTTTTTTTTATTTTTAAAACACTCTATATATATATATATATATATATATAAATCCTTTTTTTTTTTATGAGTAATAATCAAAATCCAATTCCAAATTAATTAGAGAGTGAAATTAGATTTAAGCTCCATAGTAATTTTCGGCTAATATTGGTGAATAATAATTTTTACTTAGATTTCATATCACTAATATTCCAATTTAAAAAAATACTGATCTTACGTAATTACTTGTTTTTAAATTCCTTTTTGTTTATTCATACGTTACATATTGTTTATAATTTGTTACCATATAATGGCTACATAGTGTATCTATATGATATCGTACTAACTCTGTTTTGAAATTGGTGTATCGTAGCCATTTCTATCTATCTATTATCTATCTATCTAATCTAATCATATCTTATCTAATCTATTCATTAATCTAATCTATAATCCCTAATATATAGCATCTATACCCTTATATATACAATAACTATATAATATATAATTATTATATATATACCATATACCTATATATATATTCAATCATACCTATATTATTATATTACTAAACTTATATATTGCATATATCTATACATTACTATCATTTCCTATACTTGACTTTCATTCTCTATACTATATATACTTGAATTTCACTTTCTTCACTAATAGCAACAAATTGAAAACAACCTGATGGGCTGCTTATTTTAGGGCAGGAGGAATTGCTCTATAATTATCCCAAGGATCCGATAATTAGAAGATCATCAAATCCTTAAAATACTCTTGCCTCATGCGAACTCTGTGGCTCCTAAACAACATAAAGATCATATATATAACCTACATATATATATACTATCTATAACCAATAATAATAATAAATATATAAATATAAATAATAACTATAATATATAGTATTTATATACTATATAATATTATAATAACAGTGGAATTCTCTTCCATCTTTTGATGTTCCTGGCCTGTATATCTATATAATAGATAGATATAAAGAGATTAATAATTCCTACATAGTGCGCATTCTTAGATGGTGAAATTTTGATCGCGTTTAGACTAAAATATGAATAGGGCTCTGTCCAGTTAGTGTGTTGAGATAGATATATATATAACTAATATATTACTTATATATCTAACAATAAACACAGATGAACTAGGTACGATATTGAGAATATAAGTATATTAGTAATATATATTAAAAACCTATTTTGTAGCTTATCGTATCAGGACACATCACAAACCAACAGAGACGAAAGGAGAAATATATGAATATCAACTCCAAGAGATAAACGGCTCATGCATATTATTAAAATGTCAAGAAAACTTTGGATGGCTAATGATATTTAATGCCAAATATAAATCAACGCCTAAATAAAGATTTTACTTAGGTCTATAAATCGTCATAATAATAATATCACCTGTTTTAAAAATATATATAGATTCTTAGTAAAAAAAAAATAGATATATTAATATATAAGATATAATATATATATATATACGACGTGCGAAAAGATCGAAGAGAATGGAGATAGCATAATAGAGATAAGACAGATAACAGGTCGAAATATAGCGGGGTACTTATCGACGCCGGTAAATCTTGCCAGAACTCTGGCAAGCGAGGGTCCCTGAAATGCTAGGGGTGTGGATATTGATTAATGGGGTGTGGCACTCCACGCCGAGGAGTGGGAAAGATACCACACTCTGTGAGTTGCTTTTCGGTAGGTAAGTAGAGAAGAACCATCTCACACAATGGTTCGGTCTTTGGTCATATATTTGGAAATACTTCCTCGTGATTACACTCGCATCTGATCTTCGTCAAAAAGATACCGAAAGAACTTGTCCAGGAGAGGATAATATATAAGTGTGAACCCATATATAAGAGATATGATAGACTTCTCATGGAGACCATTACTATTTCTGTATTCCTGTGAATCATAATATAGAATATATATATATATATATATATATATATATATATTATTGCTTAAGAAAATTGGCTGTGATAATTTTCGTCTTGAGACTCTTCTAGGGTCACAGAACACGATGGGGATTGAAACATATAAAACCTGGTTTTAATACGGTGTAAACATGTAATGTTGACGTATCAGTATTTTGTGTTATTGAAGTCGTATGTTTTGTCTTTAACTGAGTCACCGGATCTAGCTCGCAGGGAACTGGTTTTTTTGCTCATGATGACCGGCACTGAAGCCATATTCTCAGTCTCTGGTTGTTCTTCATTCTTTCTCCATCTTCTGCGACGCAACTCTGTCTCTTCTTCTGTGTCTCGGCTTCCGGTTCGGTCGTGTCTCGGTCGGTCTCTCGTGCTTCCGGCTTCGGTTCGCCTCTATGAGTCAATAGGCTCGGACTTTCCTCTTATTTCAATTCATCTCCAATGCCTGTCTGGTTGATTATTTTCTTTTCATCTATACAGAATTTCTACTTTAGTGGCGCTCGGCACCTCCTTGACTAGCGTAGCGGCGTGCAACTGGCGGTGCAGGCAAGATTTCCACCAGTCTGTTGGGGTATGCTATAATTGATGGGGATTAAGTCCGAACTATGAAGCTTGCTATATTGAGGGGGAAGTAAAAGTGGGAGGGGGCTTAGTGAGTTTATGAGAATACTGCTTTGTGAATAGCCGATCTGTGGCGTCGATATACTACTAGATATCCGTTTGATAATTATATTATTATTATTTATATATATTATAGATATATATTATATATATATAATTATATAATATATTAATATATATATATTATTATATTATATTTATATTATATTATAAAGTTTATTTTATTATTATCATTCATTCGTCAGCAGCTCCTATTTTAAAAGATAAGTAAGTCTACCGCTTATCTTAGTTGTTAGAGCGTTTCATGACACCCGGGATTGATACTCCGTTTAAAGAGTTTATATTTTTGCAATTATTTCAAAAAGATGTGTTGAAGATGATTTAAACGCCATCTTGAAAGTAAACTGGCCAATTGGATCGATTGGGAAATCATCAGTAAATGTATATTTTCTCCAACCGTTTGTCTGGGGTCTCTTGGAGTTTTCATCTTTTCAACATCGAAATAGAGCTATCTAGTATCTCTGACTGATCGGACCGTTCAAACAGGTTTGAACGTGTGTTGTCTGGAATTATAGACATGCCATCGTCATTTAGCCAAAAGAACCAAACTCCTCCGGAGCTGGGGGAAGCTCTCTGGTCAACTGCTGACATGACTTTATCGATCGGGCACTCGAAACGAATCACTGACCTCGGAAACGGCTTCCCCGACCTTGGAAACCCCTTGCCACGTCAAGCATCAAATCGTTAATTCAGCAACATTCGCCATTCGACGAATACTGTTGGGAAAACGCTCGAAGTCCATAAAAAACTATTGGTTTTTAAAAAACGCTTGGAGCTTAAAAAACGCTTTTTAATATATTTCCTAAAAAAAAGCAATTAAATGCTGAAGAAAAATAATTTATATATAAAAAGTCCATTCGCATCTTCGCCTATTCGCAACATTTGGCTGCGATCATGACCCCCTTGCTACTTGTAACGGTAGGGTTCTTGATTCATATGTTTGAAGAAAGGTTTTAAACGTTTTCCTTTTCTGAGTAGCGCAATGCCGTTTTTTGTGCGCTTTATATTAATAAAAAAAATGTAACGAGGTAAAAAGAAAATCGTTCTAATAAAACGGTATAATTAAAGTCTTTAACTCACACACAACACACATAACACTGTTTGTTATGGAAGAAAAATTGCGCCTGCTTAGGATAACTAGATTCGATAGTCAGGTATCCTATTGCTCTTCCTACAATTTCTCAAAATCCCTCTCATCGTTTACTATTATTAATGGGAAGAGTGAGTGAATTAAGCCAATTATAAGAATACTATTTATCATAAACCTGATCATACATAATTGACACCACTGGCAACTCCTCCGAACAAGAGAAAGGGTTAGACAGTTATGTCCCGGGAGGGAAGAAGTTACCTTGCCCCAGAGCAGGGTCCTACGTGCGTGGGGGAGGGGCTCTGGATCGCTGTCGCGGACTCTTTTTAAGTAGGAAGTATAGTAAGGTCGAAGTTGACAATGTCAAAGTGGAAATGAAGGTGTGAAAATAGTGATAAAAAGTGGTTTAGTAGGTGGTGAATGGTTTGAACAACTAGGTGTTAATTCACTAATTATAGCTCTACGTGTTTGAAAGCGTGAAAGTTGTTGTGTGATTAATCTTTCGTTAGTTTCAATAAAGACTTCCTTGATTGCATTCCAGGTGCTTTAGAGCTGATCATGGTTTATTCGACATGTTCCATATAACACATAGGCCTTTATGCATAAGCGCGCACATTATTACATATTAGAATAACCCAATTGATTAGGGTACTAAACCACAAGATCGGGACGAATCCCCTTTCAAATCACCTTCCTCGTCGTGAGATTGACGCGGTCAGGTAGATATTCCGTTCGGTGTTCGATAATGGCCGTTTAACAGTATAAGACAAGAAAAAATTTGTACTTATCATCATCAATTTTCTATGCTACGTCAGACCAGCTCAAGAATGGCGAGTCGGATTAAACCTATTAGTTTCCCCCCACGACAAGACGCAAAGTTGGAGGTTAAGAGGAGTGATTTCGTATTAATGGAATATGAGTTGGAAGTTTATTTCTTCTTTAGGAATATTTCGCTACAAAATATACAATCAAGGACCCACAGTAAATAAGGGTCCACAACCACTGGGTTTAAGCTTTCAACTAAAAGCCCCTTTAAAAACTCGATATATTTGCATCAAAATTAATAGAGAGCGACAACAACTAATAAAAGGGAGGGGGGTCATATAAACTGAAATAGATTCACCAAGTTTACAAATGTTCACTCATGTGATAGTCCACAGAATTAATCCTATTATTCAAGTCATCTCTCTCTTTTTATCTATAAATTACATCATAGTCCCTATAAATATGCAACATAACACAAAACAAAAAAGGTTTTGTTTTTGACATATTACATCAAATAAAAACAGAATCCAAATAGTCACAGAATTCGGGGACCAAAATCATACTAATTTATTAAACAAACTTCTTTATCATCGCAAAATCATTAAGATTAGCGTCATACACAAAAAGGGAGTTTGTTCTTATTATTACCTAGACAATTACAGAAATTAACTTAATATGTCAAATCAAACACTCATTTTCAATTTTCGCAAACACTAAACCTAAAAAAAAAAAGGGGGTAATTTTTTTAACATTAATAGTTTGCACCAAAATACAACAGAAAACAGCTTTGGGCACAAATTATCGAATCAAATTTAAACTTGTTTAATTATATTAACAAAACATTTTCAGTGAGTATTGCGACATCTGATACAATTTCACAAAAGCGGTATACTTAATTTGCACTTAATAGAGGAGAAATTTTAACAATTCTCCCTCTCATACTCTGGTAAATAGACTGAAAAATACATTCTTTGTACAGATTTGGTATTTCCTAAACTCTCCCTCGTTACCATTTCACTTCATATATTTAATAATGGGCGAGTAACGCTTTTCCAGATTGAACCGACATCGATGCAAGGGCGTACAGGTCCCCACTGCTGTTGCATGGACTATAAGGATATCGAGGGAGTGTTTAACCGCATAAACCAATTACTTAAAACAAAGGGATTTATTGCTCCTCCCTTTTTTTTATGGACGATTACGGTGGGAAGGGGTCCTCCTTTCTTTATAGTTTTTGAGATTTATATTTTTGAATATGGCTGGCAGCCAATTATTTTATTTTTGTCTGAATGATTTTAATATACCGAAGTTTGGCTTCTAATGCTCATTAAGTTTCGGTTTAAAACTCATATTCTGTCATGTTTGTCGGAAATGGCTCAACAAGACCGACAGACTTTCTTTGTGGATTTACGTCTGTACATTAAACTCCCCACAGAGAAACCGCCGAAGTCGCACCCGTGATGGTCTAGATGAATAGGTCTGTAGCGAGAGAGAAACGGAAATAAGGAGTGTGTGAAACTTGGCCCAATGTCAAGGACCGGAGAAGTGTGGAGACCTCGACGAACCTCATGGATTTCCCGAACGAATGAGTCAGACCCGGGACCACCGCCAACTCTAGGGAGCCGTTAATATGTCGACAAGTTCGTGCAACCCGGATACCCCGTTCCCACCCCCGGAGCTCCTCCCGCAACCCAGATACCCCGTAAACCGGTGGGTGCTTCGTTTTCTCGCTTGTATTCGTGAAAAGAAGGGAAAGGGTGAAATCAATAATAGGCCACGCTCCGGACGAGGCCTTGAGTTCACCCGGGGAGGAAGACCAGGGGGTGTTGCCTCACGTCAGCCATCGAAACAAGAAACCGAATGGGTGGACGGAGGATTTTCAAAGGGAAATGTTCTACCTCAGGTTCTTTAGGTCGGACTGGAGAAAGGGGGGTGCCCCGTATTCCTGACTCCGTCTATAGTTAATGTTCATAGCTGTTTCTCAGTGTGAAGAACTGAAAACAAGGGATTTACTCCCTTCCTGACTAAAACAACGCTTACGTTTAAGGGTAATCGTAAGCGTAAAAAAAATCAGGTTGGAAGAGTCGGTCATTTTTCGAAGAGGGCCCACCAGGCCCGCCGATCGGCGCGAAGGGGATTGAACCCGAAGGAGTTCATCGGAATACTCCGAGCTCATAGCGGAGGCTCATCGACGGTCATGAATGATCATCCGGCCGAAAGGCGACGGGGGTTTCCGACCGCGATCATGCCGGAAATCCGAAGGTATACGCCCTCGTGTAGCCAACTGTTCCTCGGGCAATGCTCGAGAGGGTTTTTAAAAAAGGTTTTCGTAACTAATGTTGGGAGAGAGAGTGAAAGAAAAGCGTTTTTATGAATGACGTGTTTGTAATAATGCATGTAATATGATATACAAGAAAGTTAAATGGGGTGTTGTGAAAGAGATATTCTTGTCGGAAGAATAGCCACGTATCTTTGCTTAGCCAACACGGTTCGCTCCGTCGGGAGGGCTCTCCCGGAGGAGAGCTCATGCTGCAGGTGCTTCAATGGTGAGGGGTTCTTGGGTGGGATGAAATAATTGGAGTGTATCTTGCACGGGTAACAAGTGTATAAACGCCCGGGTTAATTTCCGCGACTTGTGTTGAAGCAAACACCGACCGGGTGTATCGATCAGGTAAGTGTGAAGGACTTATATGCCCGAATTTCCAACCTCAGCCGCGACCATGTCTCTATTAAAACAGTTCCACTAAGTTTGGAGGTTGGAGTACGTTCCAGAGATTTGTTTCAGGCTGAACAAATAAACCTTTGCCTCCAGGCGGAATGAAACTTGCATGAGGGGAGCAAGTACTTGGTACTTTTGTTGACTTTCACTGGGTCCCTGTAGGTGACATCGTGGTCAAGCAATTTTCGGGGACAGGAAGGGTATTCAATTTGTATCCATCACAATGGAAGAGAGTGAGAAGGCCATCGAATGGAGCTCGTTCGCCAACAGTTAGGTTGAAGGGGTTCGGCAAAGATTTGACCAAAGGATTCCACTCCGTAAGCACGTATTGAAACTCATTCATAGCTGATAGAGGGTTTTGAGGGTCTTTTCCGAGATGGGTCTTGTCAGTCCGATCAAACGTATCGAAGAATCCGCCGTAAATGAATGCTTCTGGCGGGATTGAATGCTCCAGGTGATGGAGCTCCAGTTAGAAATCCTTACGGAAGCAATTCCCATAAGTCTTAAAAGTGCTGGGAATGCTGCTTTGGAATTACGTTGCGTTGTCAGAAATATTTACGGAAGGTTTGTTCTCGTCTTCCGATAAACGACGAAGCGCTCTCAAAATGAATCGGTGTGTTATGAAGACTAGTTCTAGATGTATCGCTCTAGTCACTAGCGCAAGTTGAAAACAAGAACATAAAATTTTAGTACTTTCATTCTAGGACCTGACATTTAAAATAGCTGTGAGGGTCACTCCGATTACCGTGAACGGTTTGTTTTCTACTACTCGGGAACGAGGCAAGCAAAGCAGCTAGTGGCGCCGAACGAAAATGTGCAGCTTGTAAACGTTTACAAAGACCACACGGGCATCACTTTCTTCACCGTTGTCCTCATCCGAGCGAAATAGAACCGCTGACGGACTATGCGGACACGAGTTTCGAGATACCAATCGTGGTGGTTCGTTTGGTGAGAGTTGCATATGATGAGCGGTGAAGATGTGTAAGTCCGATGGCAAAAGCATTAGGGACTTTTGCGTCGAAAGGTACTCTAGCGCATTGCTCAATCTCTCTTGTCTGCATCTGTTGATCTCACTTACTGCGTTAGCTCTCTCGTTTGTTCACCAGATTTTAGTTAATGGAGGGAGATCTCGGGGCAGTAATTTCGGGCAGATTGTTGTCCTCTGGAGCTCGAATCCAGTAAGAGTTTACGCGTTAACTTTCTCTTCTTGGAATCAAATGGAATTCGGGCCGTAAGTACGGTACTGGTCCTTAAGGGATTCTTCTGCTGTCTTCCTGCTAGTTTCGATGTACTGTTGGTACCAAGCAGGTGATGTATGAATTCTTATTTAAGGGAGGAGTATGTTCTAAATTATTTTACTGTAGAAATATCTTCTAGAAATACAGTCCTCTTCAATATGCGGATACTAAGACTCGTCCGTTCTCTGTAGACCTTTTCACAGAGGGAAGGGTGTTCAGTCCAGACGGGCAATTTGAAAGGGCTTCGAAGCAAGGGGGGGCCATTCTTTTCCATAAGTCGTGATACGTATTATAGGCTTATCTAGAACGTCCTCGCGTCGGCGTGGGTTGGTCTTTGTGGGGACGTAGCCGCCATCGGCGTCGGCTTTAGGTTTTTCTGACGAATTACCCTCCTTCATGACTTCTGTTCTGGATTTGACGAGGGGGTAGCTGCTTTGGAGGAGAATTCATGCAAACGCCATGGCCTGTCACCCAGCAGTAAGATCTTTATGCTTGACCTTAGTATCCTTGGTAAGCGTCGATAACAAATTTAACGATTCGTGATGAGAGCAGGGCTCCCATTTAGTTCCAGACGCGGGATCGTGAGTTCTTTCATGGGTGCAACTTTTACCTTTGCCATAAGAAGATTAGCTCGCGGTGGGAAGGTGCTCTTCCATCGATACAGCGTACACTGCAGTGGCATAAAGCGGCGCCTGACGCGGTCTGAGAAGGCATGTAGTTTTACTTTCGAGCGAAGTTAGCTGTCTAGGTATCGTATAGTAAAACAGCGTTGCTATTATTTATTTTGTCGTAATTGAAATCTTATCTTTGCGGTGTTCATTCGGAAATAGCTTGTCAACTAGTTTTCCTCATATTTTTGCAGGAGAATCTTCTCGAACAGCACGGGACCAAAGAATGGCGCAGTGGGTCAAATAATGGAAGAGCGAGGTTCTGCATAAAATGGTTTCCTCTTTTGTAGCTGCTATCCGAGGCGACCATTGAGGGGGTAACGTAAACATTGGTGGTTTGTCGTTGGTATCCCATTTCCATACCAAACTTTAATCGTAGTGTCTTCAGCGGCCGCATCGTTTCCCCGGAACTTTACGTCGCTCCTTGCATTGACACACTCCGTAATTGAGGCGGTTTTTGAAGAGGGAACGGGACTGACGAAGAAATCTTCACTCGCTTCTTCGGTGGTCAAAGGTACAGAAAGGTTTATGTCCAAGTGAGATTTTGGTTGTAATATTTATGTTTCATGGAGTGTGTTGAGTTCCGAATATGTGTTGAATAACAGCAGCAACAAGAACGGACTGCGGTGGCGCAAAAGACGAAGTGAACGATAAGTGGATAGGGGGCTCAGTGGGTCAGAATGGGTCTTCAACCCAAGGAAGGTGTAAGAGTCACTCCTGTCTCCAACCTGAGAGACGTATCCAAGAAATGCCTTCTGCTATGTCGGCCGACGTACTGTACTGTCTTAGCCTGAAGGTTTTCAGAAAGGATTTAGTCAAGTTCCGGTGGATGAGGGAAGGTCCACTGTGGAGGCACTGATTAAGTTAGGATTGTTAGAAGAACAATCGAACACTAGTCTCAGTGCCCGTGGTGGATTGAAGGACTTCCTGAACCCTGTGAGGCAAATAGTGAACTTGGCTTTAGGTGGGATCTCGGAGTAATAGGGGTGCCACTCTTTCAATGAAACTCTCCGTTATCTTTAACATCATGAAGTACTTTCCATTAGCTTGGGGTCCCGTCTTAATCTCTTGAGAACGCATATATAACGTTCTGGCCTAGAAGCGGTTAGTTTGTCGGGAAGACAGGGGGGTGGCTGGCACGCCAAGGGAGTTGGGATACACGTATCGGACATTTCGAATGATAAATTCTCTTCGAAAGGCTTTGTGAGAGGTTTTTCTCTGCCTCGGTGAATTGTTCGTCCGGCATGATGCCAATTTGGACAAGGACCAAAGTTCGATCCAAATCTGCGTGGGATTCCTGTCCGCCGACTGGAGGACTAGGAATTGAAAGGGAGTGTGGTTGCTAGATCTTGGAACACACCATCATAGGTCATCTTCCACTGAAGGGAGGACGGGCGGGGAGTGTCTTCAATCGAATAGCGCGCGATGGGAAGCATAGATGATTCAGAGTCTTCGGGCGGCTCCGTCTTCGCACCGTCCTCCAACTGGAGGGAGGATGAGCGGTGCGTTACGTTGGCCAAGTAACATTCAGATTGAGTTACCGACTCAGAGCACTCGGGCGCCTCCATAATCGCTCCGTCCTCCAACTGGAGGGAGGCCGGACGACTTGTTTCGTTAGTCGGAGATCTTTCGGTGTCAGGTAGTGAGGATTCAGAGTCTTCGGGCACCTCCATCACTCTATCTTCCGATTGGAGGGCAGCAGGAAAGCGTTCCTGGTGTCAAGAGGGGAGATCAGGCCTCAACTCGTTGGCGAAATGAACCTCTGCCCTAAAGGTGGACACAACCGATACCTGTGCGGCGGAGTTTCCGGAGGAAAAGGGTAACGGTCCCCAGATGATGTCGCCCACGTTGGTCTTCATGAGGTTAACGCCAAGACGGGATTCGTATGACCTTATAAATTTCCCCAGCATGTCTGCTCCAATGAGTAATTCAACTCCGACGACCGTGTCACTGTCCGGGTAAGGGTTCGCTAAGTGAACGCGATGTCTTCGTAACATCCTAGTGGTGTCAACTAAGCCAGGAATCCTAATGTCGGAAGGCAGGTTATCCACCACAATAGCTGTGATGGGAATTGTTCCATCCTTCGTTCTAGCCTTCAGGGTGACGACGTCGTGTAAGGTCGGGGTTCCCTGACGGTTGATCCCGTTGATGGCGATCTCCACCTGAGTGTGAGGTATACATTGCAATTTTTGAACTACGGATCTCGCTACTAAGGATTTCTGGGAGCATTGGTCGAATAAGGTTCTCACCGTGAGGGTGCCAGCTCCCTTGTAGACAGCCAAATCGGCCAACGGGAGGGCTCTCCTGGTGTTGCTGTCGATGAGTCGGGCTGCTGTCGGGGGCGATCCTCATTTCGATTGGTTGGCTGGGGACAGAACACGACGTGATGGTCTGGTGCTTTACAACGGAAGCAAGCTTTAGTATTCCGGCAATCTCCAGTGGCATGGTTTTCTGCCAGACATTTCTCGCACCAACCTTTGGCTACAACCACCGCCCTCCTCAACTCTGGAGTCGGAATCATCTGACACTCCGAAGGAAAGTGAGGTCCCTTGCAAAATCTACAGCTTCGACTGTCCGATTTTGTTGAGTTCCGTTCCTGTTTCGTTGAGGTCTGGTTTCTCGGGACTGCTTGTTTGGTCTCGGTAGTAGTCAATATGGTGGAGGCTTTCTGTCTGTTGGAGCCATTCGTTCGTTTATCTGTTCAACCTCTCGAAGATTCATCCTTCCTTGGCGCGTCCTGGTTGGGCTTCGTTTTGGTCGTGCTAGGTTTTGTCGCTTCCAGGAAACCAAGGGCCTGATTGACCAGGTTCATTACTGAGTCGAGGGTCCAGTTTTTTCTTGCTTCAGACCACGGAATTCTTTCTTTAACCTCCGCGGGTAATTTGACGGAAAGCAAGGTTCCTAAGATGATGGAGCAGCTCTTGCAATCACCCACCATCTCCTTTGTCTTCAGAGACTCTGTGAAGCAGGAAACGTCGGCTTTGAATCCAAACAGGTCCGAATAGGTATATTTAGGAGGCTGCAGTCCGGTAAGTCTCATGATGAGGGTCTCTATGAGTTTGGACTTGTCTCCATAGTTGTCCTTGAGGAGGTTCATGGCTATGCGATAGTTCTCTCCCTTAACGGAGAAGCCCGAAACCATTTGTTTGGCGTCACCGCGTAAACTCTGTAGGAGAGCATGTAACTTATCTATAGAGCTGTAACCGTGACCCTCCACCATTGACTCAAAGCTCTCAAGGTAAGACGAAAACTCGAGGGGATCCCCGCTGAAAATAGGCAAGGATCGCGTAGGTGGTTTAAACAAGGTGGGAGGTCTGTGATCCCCTGTACAGCGAGAAACCCTGGAGGGGGAAGGGGAGCTTCTCCTCTCCGAATTCACCCTCTCTTTTGCTGCTAATATTTCATTAGCTAAGTTTATGTGCGTGCGGATAGTGTTATTCAGCTGATGACAATCCCGATAGTCTTGCAGGAACTCTTCTTGTCCCAGAGAGTCCTGAATGATTCTGCTACTTTCCTCTAGTTTCAAGGTAAGGGCTTCTAAATCCTGAACCAACGTCATGATCCTCGCAGTCGACGGTTCAGACTCGGCCGTCAACTCCTCCAGTTCGGACATTGCACTACTAGCGCAAAATCGCTCAGCTTGCCTGTTTCGTTCGGCGTTTATTAATTTCTTGGGTTTGGTAGCGGAGCCCCCCGTCTGCTGGTTAGGCGGCCGTTGAGGAGGCTGGCGACCAGGCCTGTAATCGGGGTCATGAACCCTTTCGTCGAGGGGTTCCGATGTCTCTCCTTTGTTCCTCAAACCCTGTTTGCGACTCCCAGTCTCTCTCGTCTGGGGTGGCGTACCCTGCCCCAATTGTTCTCCATCATCTCGATTGGAAGCCATGGTGAAGGAGTCTGACGTTAACCTCGCGCGTATTTACAGAAACGTTGGGACAAAATATTTGTCAGCTAATTACAAGCTTAATTGGTTTTCTCTCAAAGAGAGAGAGGCTCTTTCTTAGGTCCTTTATCTCTATCCTACCAGCCTTCCTTTCGATGAGAGAGAACTTGGAGCAAATGCTAACGAAGGTTCGCGCAAGTTCGTCGCAAAAATAAACGTAAAAATTATATACAACAGAATAAAAGACTCAAAACGACGCAAAAAAAAAGGATAAAATAAAATAGAAAACTTAAAATGAGGGCAAAATTGTATACACTATCTCAACGTACTCTAGTCTTGTACACACCGCGGGACGCTACAACAGTACAGACTCGAAATTCCACGCACGTTGTTCGATATTACAAATTAGACCCTCTAAAGATATATTTTGAAAAATAAAATTAAAATAAATATAAAAAAACTGTTTATAATAAAGCTCAAAGATAAATTTACTATACTAATTAACAAGCCAGTGTAAGGTTGTCACTAATAAGGTAATAGTAAATCTAATCACATGCTATATAATGCTAGAATGAAGAAAACACTTAAACCCACACAGTCCTACTAATTCACAATCAAGTACACGCTTGCGATTTTTCTAAAGTGTATACACAAAAAAATCTCTGCCACAACCAACAAAAATCTGGGGAATGATATAATACACTTTCATGCCATTCAAGATAATATACTAATTAACTGGAGGTTTGCGATTTTCTAAAGTGAAGCAAAAATTGCAAACAGAAAATATAGAATATAACATATTATGCTATTCAACAAATAATCCTAAATCTATACTGAGGTTTTGCTGATTTTTTCATTAAAAAGTACGAACAAAAATTAGCAAACTAGAAAATATAGCAATATTATACAATTATTCATTGCTATTACACAATATAATATTACCTATATTTCTGGTTGCGAATTTTACTAAATAAGTATAGATATATATAGTTATATATTATATATATATTATATATATATATTTACAATAAAATATAATTTGGCAAAACATGAAAGATTAATAAGAATCAACAGATTTTCAATACTTTTACAATTATCCTATATATACAAGTTGCGATTTTACTAAAAGTGAACTAAATTTGCAAACAGAAAATATAGAATAATAAGCACTTATTACTATAGCCATTATAACATAATATATAGGATTCCCATTATTAACTTGAGTTGCGATTTCTAAAGTGATGAAAGTCAAAAAATGCCAGAAATCGCATACGAATAAATACTAATACAAGCACTTCATTGCAATTCAAATATGAATCAATAAGTGCTTAAGTAATTATTTCAAGAATAGAAATAACGAAATGCAACTGACAAAAACTAGAATATATAATGACAGGTCATAACGCAGTCTATATTAATAGTGAAATGTGTGATGACAAGCAACGCACTCCTAATTTCGAATACCAAATTTGACATATTTTGAAAACAGTGTACAACTATTTGGACGTTCGTGGTCACACCCCGTGAGGATACGACAGTTTGATCCAAGAGAGTAGACGCAAAATTTGTTGAGGGGAAGAAAAAGGCGACCATCTAGGCAAATTAACACAACCATTTCGAATCGCTCAGGCTATCATTATCGCTCCTGTGTGACACCTCCTACATTTCCCAATCGCCTCGTCTCCGTCTAACTTATCTAGAATCGGGAGAGTGAAGGAATTAGCCAATAAAGAAAACTATTTACATAGCACTTGAATCATAATCTATTCGAACACACCAGACTTGGGACACTCGCACGCTCTAACAAGAGAAAAGGGATTAGACAGATGTCCTCATCGGGTATGGAGACAGAGAGATTCCAAACCTTGCACAACCCAGAGCAGCGGTCCTACATGCGTGGGGGAGGGGCTCTGGCCACGCTGTTGGAGACGGAGTTGACACCACTCTCGCGCACGTTAAACGAGGAAGAAGTTAAGTCGATAGTTGACTATTCCTCACGAACGTGCGAAGTATGACTAGTGTTGAAGAATTAGTGAAAAAAGGTGTTAGTAGGTGTGAATGGCATCTCGAACCAAACTAGGGAGTTAATTCCTACTCATTAGCTCTACTGGCTGTTTTAAAGGCGTGAGAGTGTTTAGTGTAATTAATCTTGCAGTGCAAGTATTTACCTAACAAGACTCCCTGAATGCACGACTTAGCGTGCTTAGAGCCATGAAGACATGTCATATCAATCCATGTCCGCCACGTCACACACACGATACAGCCAATTGATAATCATTAAGCGTAGCGAACATTAGTTTACATATAGGAAATGAGCCGCACGCTCGATCATCTCTATTAGAGAAATACACAAG
>JABUQX010096357.1:30000-35656 GCA_015478945.1 Trachelipus rathkii
TTAAAACAACAAAAATCCTACAAATTCCAAAATTCAGATTCTATAAAGTTTAACCCCTTTTACCCTCTAACGTTCCCATTAACAATATTAATTTATTCGACTAGAAAATATAATGATATAAATAATTATTTAAAAAAAAAATTTATTGGCATTTTTTCCCAACTTTTTTCAAGTTGACTAAGATCCCTTTTTCTCTCCAAGGGTAAAATATCTATTCATTTATTGTAAATATTTCAAAACTTTTTACATACAAAACTTTGACATAAAATTTATAGTTTAATTTTATGCAATAAAATGCAATATAACAGTAATAGATATTTCGGCACTTTCCCTTTAAAAGGATGTTACATAAAAATGTTACATATCGAAATATCGCTGAACCCTAATCGTCTAACCATACACTGTGACGTGTTAACTTCAACTCCAATAAAAGAAGAGAAAAAGTTGCCACATGTTGCTTTTTATATCATGTTAATTTTTATATAATAATTTTGTTTTCATTTTTTTTTTATTTATTTTATTAAGGGGCTCGAGCCGACGGTGGGACAGAGGGGGGGACGAAGTCCCCCCCGTCGTCCCCCGCTGAGGCCGAGAGACCCTGACTCTTTGACATCTTGGCGATTTAATCTTGGGTATTCCTTTACTTTAAAAAAATAAAAAAAACTTATTGGCAAACTTGCTTTATATTGCCTTGAAATAATCGAAAAAAAAAATCGATTACAAACATCGCTCGTTCGATATATATCGGTTAACATCCTTTTAAAGCGAAAGTTCCGATATTTCATTTATTTTTTCTTTCGAGGTTTCACCTCCCCCCCCCGCCCCACGACGATCGAACCCCAACGTCACGTCTCCAGAGATTCATTCCAAATCATTTGAATTGAGAAAGAACGCATCTGGAGAGAAAAACTTTTCACTTTCTTTCCTTCTTCTCTTCTCTTCTCTTACGATATTCAAATTCTTATTTTCGACTTTTAAAAAAACTTTCATAGCTCGATTCAACTACTCAACCTACTACTACTAACTACTACTACTAAGCTCACTGTATCCTACTTACTACTACTACTACTTAATAATAATAATAATAATAATAATAATAATAATAATTATGTATATAAATTATCATAACGAGATTTTGATGGGTCAGAAAAGATTTGAATTATTTTTTCATATATATATATATATATATATATATATATATATATATATATATATAATATATATATTATAAAATATATTATCTATATATATATATATATATATATATATATATATAGTATTATTATTTTGTATTTATCACTTTATTGCCATTATTACTTTCTCCAATACTCTAATTATAGTATTTATTATAGTTACTGTAACTACTGGATCTGTATTATAATTGTTGTAATATTTTTATAATATTTGAAATTCTTAAATCCATTTGTTTAAATTTTATTAAACCTGTTTTATGTTTGAGGCTCAAAGGACACAGCACTGTGTTGCAATTAGTTGCCCCTTTTCAGAAATTTTGTATATTAAATAGTAGATTATTTTTTTTATATCTTTTTCTTTGAATTAGATGTTTTGAAATTGAAAATTATTATTATTTTATTATTATTATTATTATTATTATTATTATTATTATTATTATTATTATTATTATTATTATTATTATTATTATTATTATTATTATTATTATTATTATTATTATTATTATTATTAGATACAAAAACACGGGAAGAGTTTTGGTAAAAATTCGGACTTTATTTTGTTTTTGTTATTGTTTTTTTTCGAGAAGTTGCGGACAAACATTTTTTTTTCTTGAGACTAGAAAGTTACCAAAAAATTTATCAGACTTTGAAAATTCGCCTTGTGAAGCTAAAGCGTAATATATATATATATTATATAATATATATCTATAGGATATTATATATATAGATAATATATAACTTATATATATATATATATATATATATATATATATATATATTATATACTATATATATATATTATATATATATTATATATATATAGAAGAGAGAAGAGAGAGAGAGAGAGATAGTTGGGCCCAAGGGAACGATCCCACAAATTTTAAATTTTTATTTTTGACATGTATTATTGTTTTTTATTGCAACTTCCAATCTCCCATTTTTTCTTCCACATACCATTGTATTAATTTGTTGCAATTTTTAACTTAAGATAATCATTCTGTTCTTTATTATATTTAGAATTTTTTAAAACCAATGTTTTACCATTGGAATTTAATATTAACGTCATTTCCTAACGAACTAGTAATATATATATATTATATATATATACTATACTATATATATATATATATTATAATATATATATATATATATATAATATATATATATATATATATTATATATATTAATATATATATATATATAAAGGAGAGAGAGAGAGAAAAAAATAAAAAAAATTTCTTATAACGATACAGGTCCCTCAAAATTCTCCTTATTGGTCATTTGGAAATGCAGTCTATATTATTCTTAACTTCCTCAATTCCTTTGCATAAGGTGCTGTCATTCTTTTACGATGAAGGGTATACAGTATACACCTTGACTATTCCCAGCTCCCTCTATTTGCCTGTTCTTGGCCTCTCTTTCCAAAGCCTTATTAAAGGCATCCTTCTTGTCTCACTCCATAGTTCAAAAGGGGATCTATTCAAGTGTTCACGGACGACTCTAGAACATACGTGGGCGCGCTGCCGTCTATCCTGACCGCAACCTCTCCTATGCCCTCCCCCCAACTCATGATTAAATTTTTATTCCAGAACTAATAGCTATAATTATTGTCCTCTGTCGAATTTTATTCCTTAATCAAGATCACCCTTATCATTTATTTGGATTTGCACAGTGCCCTCCAGGAACTCTAAAGCTCCCTACTCTAAAAATACAATGGTATCCACCGTACAAAAATTTATCTGACTAGCTTCACTCTCGCAAAAAAGAAAAAAACCGAATTACACCCTATGTTTGCCCCTATTCTTCACATAGGGTGACTGGCAATAGAGACCGCTGACTAGAAGAGGCCAAGAGTGGCTTCTCCTTCTTTCCGTACTGTTCTCGGTACCTCCGGATGTCATTCGACTAAGGTCGCCCTTACACCTACATCAACATGATTATTATCCTGCTTCTTCGACAAGGCTTCCGATCTCGCTGGCAGGAGTGCTGGGCCCGAATGATCAGCCAGGGGGCGGAAACTTGAAAATATAAAGCCATGTATTTGGTGAGTGGTCTTCCTCTCAAAGACGAAATCCTCGTGATCCTCGCACGCTTTCGCATTGGCCATACCAATTCATTCACAAAATTACATGTCAGGGATCCTTCATCACCTGCAAAATTCTGCCGTCACTACACCACACCCGCAATCTGTCGCGCTATATTCTTCATTGATGTTCATCACTTGACACTTCCGCCTTCGTTAATTTTTCCAACACTGGTCCATAGCACCTATAAATATCTTGCTCTGAAATCGTCCACTGGGGAATCCCTGTACCCCAATCACAAAAAATAATATATATATATATATAATATACTATTAATATATCTATATATATAACTATAGTATATATATTATATATATATAATATATTATAATATATATTATATATATATAATATATATATATATATATATAATAATATATATCACACGCTGGGCGGCTGTCTATAGGGCCTTCAGGGCTGCCAGCGCCTACAAAATTATACTGCCAGGAGCATAGATGTTTGATAGAAATTCATGAGAAATTTTTTGTCAAAGAAAAGTGAATCTGAATTTTTTTTTAACAATTTAATACATAAAAAAGCAGTATTCCAATTAAGAAACTAACAAATTTACTGCTTTTTTTTGCAACTGCAATTGTTTGGTACGGCATATTTATATTCAAATATAACTCTAATTAATAAAAAAAGGGCTGTATGTTTGCTGTGCCATGGAAAAAAAAAAGCCAACTTTATAAGTTCTTAAAAAAAAGGACATCTGGCAACTTAGCAAACTAAAGCATACTAAATTTCTATAGTACCTTTTGTAAAGTTGCTAGTTTGGCCTATTTTACTTCATAGCAACCTGGAATTTTTTCTCATATAAAAATAAAGTTGAAATTTGAGAAAGTTGCTATATTTGTCCATGTATGTCCTCTTTTTACTTGTATTTAGAGACACTAGAGACTAAAGTCAGTTTTTTCGCCTCTTTCATGGGGAGAGCTTGTGTTTCTATTTTTTTTTTTTTTTTTGTTGCTGTGAAATACAGTGAAATATATAGAGTATATGTTTATATGTGTTATTGTTTGTGTTATATATAATATATTATTATTATTATATATACTTACTGTCCTTATTTTATACTATTATTAATATATATAATATTATATATATATATTATATATATTTATATATACTTATATTATATATATTATTATTTATATTATATATTATATTATATTATATATATAATATATAATATATATATTTTATATATATAATATTAGATGAGGATGAGAGAGAGAGAGAGAGAGTACTCTCTCTTTCTCTGCTTAAAAAACAGAGAGAGAGAGAGCGAGAGAAGAGAGAGAGAGAGAAGAGAGAGAGAGAGAGCAGAACGAGAGAGAGAGAGAGAGAGAGAGAGAGGCCAAATCATAGATAAGCAGGCAATGACATTTTTCGTTTCTGACACCTCTGAAATACATTTTTTTTTAGGCTTTTGCATTACAGAATGTGTTCGAATGCATGCAATCGATATTTTAAAAAAAAAGTTCTATAATTTATGCACACATTTACACAAATATAAAAAATTAAGTAATAGTCCGTATGAGGGTAATCCTATCAGATATTGATATTTTAGAAAAGATAGTCGATTTTATATTTCCATCTTGTGTTTCAACTAAAATTGAAATGTAATGTTTTTTTAATTACAGAATTTGTTCGAATGCATGCAATCGATATTAAAAATTAAAAACAGTTTGTAATTTATGGCACCACCTATAAATCAACACCATTTCTAATTTATAAGCTGAGATCTGTTTATTATATATATATATATATTATAATAATATATATCTTATTATATATTATATATATTCTACCTATATTATTATATTACTATACTACATCTATACCTATTATACTTCTACTATATACTATACGCTATACTATATACTACAATATATACTATACTAACTATATATCTATGCAGCCTCCTCCATTCGTCCACCAGTTACACGTTAGCGTCTCACTTGATATTTAATATTATATTATATATATATATTATTATTATAATATTTATTTATTATTATTATTTTATATTTATTATTATTTAGTATGTATCTTTATTATATATATTATTTAGTAAATATATTATTATTTATAATATTATTTTTATATATTTATCTATATTATATAATATTATATTTATATTATTATATATATATTATATATATTTTATTTATATATTAGTATTATATATATGATTATATATTATATATATTTTTTTTATTTATTATATATATTATATTATATATTATTATATTATATTTTGATATATATTTTATATTAATTAATAACAGTTGATATTTTTATTTTAAAAATAAAGTATCTTATATATATATTATTATCTATATATATATTAATCATTATATATATATTATTATT
>JABUQX010096358.1:0-7500 GCA_015478945.1 Trachelipus rathkii
AAAAAGAGAGAGATTTTGCGTAGACTTTATAAAGAAATTAATTATAATTCACTTATGTCAAACGAATGCTGTAATCAATGCATGAGGAAACTTCGCATTGCATATGACAGATCTTAATTGATAGAAGGAGTAGATGAGCAAAGTAGAAAAAAGGAGTGATTTGTAGATGTTAGTATCAATGTTATCTGAAACAAAAAAGTTCAAATAACTGATTTTACCTCTGAATAGATAAAAGACTGTGCTTGTGATCAAATTAAATGTGTACGTAAAATACAATTCATAAATTGCTTGCAAGGATCCAACAAGTTACTTTATAAAGGAATGCCCCGTCCGGTTATGATAAGTATTACAAAAAAATGTTGAAGTTAATTCTATAACCTCAATGTTATAAACAGTTAATATAATAATAATTGCACACATCATTTCATTTATAACTAAAGTTCTAAGTTAGGTGATGAGTATTTATACAATACACAAGTAATAAATGGTGTTATCAGACACGAAAGGTTACAACGAAATGACCTTAACGAGATCAAGTGGTATCAAAGTATGACCCTGAGGTCAAATGGTATCAAGGTATGACCTTGATGAATTCAAATAGTTAAAGCCCCGGGGGGGTTTTATGAAAAAAAAAAAACCCCTGGAAAAAAGTCAAATGTATCAAGGTATGACCTTCATGAGGTCAAATAGTAGCGGTATGACCATGAAGTCAAATGGTATCAAGTATGACCTTGATGATGTTAAATAGTAGCGGTATGACCCTGAGGTCAAATGGTATAAAGTGTGATCTTGATGAGGTCAAATAGTAGCGGTATGACCCTGAGGTCAAATAGTTCAAAGACGTGATCTTAACTGAAATTACAATAAACTAAAGAAAAATATATCAGTAAAACTATGTAAATAATACAAGTAAATATATACAATTTTTAATTAAACTTTGGAACGAAATTTTTAATACAGATGAAATTTGTGATTCGCGATATCAGGTGACTGTGTCAATGTTTTCATTTAAAATGAATTGCTCACACAAATTTACATTATATGACAATTTAATTCAGTTATAAATGTGACATTAAATTTATAGAATTTTAATAATTACAAGTGAATTGACGCAATACTGATAGTCACCTTTATGCAATAATAACACTAATTTAAAATCTATAGTAAATATAAATATTTGTTTACTTTGCAAACTAATAATGTTCAAATGTAAGTGAGTCGAAATCAACAGCTGTGAACGAGTAGTTATTCACACAAACTCTCATCGCCAGACGAAAACGGTAATTTTACGGCAACTAGTTTATAAAAACGTTTCTTTTTAATATTTAACATAATGTTAAGTAAGAATTTTTTAAATGATTTTAAATAATAATATGATAATAATAATATAATAATATATATAATAATAATAATAATAATATATAATAATAATATATTATATAATTATAATAATATAATAATAATAATAATAATAATAATATAATAAGTTTTATTTTCCTTTATTATTATTATAATTATTATTATTATTTTATTATTTTTTTATTATTATTATTTTATTATTATTATTATTATTATTATATTATTATTATTGAGAGTGAAAATTTAATTGAAATTTTGATATTTATGAAAGATATTTAATCGATTGTCTATTCGCAATGAATTTCTATCATAAACCTTATTGATACGATTAATCCGAATCGAATATATTCGGTATTAATGGTAGATAAATCAATTTCGAGCTTTTTACAACTTTTTTTGTTATAATAGTAATTGAGACAAATTTTTAGTTTGGTATTTAAAAAAAAAAAATAATCATGTTACTGAGTAGCAAGGGAATACGCTACACGTGTTTGTAATTGTTTTTTTTTAATCGTTACATTAGAATAGGACACTAATAGAATTAAGAGATTGAAATATCATTTAATTCTACGACTACTTATTTCATTATCAAAGTTCCTTTAAGTCTAGTTAAGAAAGTTTAAGAAATCGCTCCATCGAGTTTTTCTGTTTGTTATATTTTTCAGCTTACAGAGTAAGAATTTAAAACATTTAACTGAAATTTGTGTGAAGAACTAAACAATTCTTATTATCTTTTAAAATATTTGAAATTGAACTTTGTGGATAAAAAATACAATAGACATGAGACTTCAATACAACAATCTTGGTTATATATACATCATTGTTGTATTAGCTATCAATTCTTTAACAATTTTCTTAGTATTCAAATTATTTATATATATAATATATATATATATATTATATATATATTATATATATAATATATAGTATATTTATTTATATTATTATATTATATATATAATATATATGTATAATATATATATAATACTATATATATATTTATTATATATTATATTTATATATTATTATATTATATTTATTATAATATATATTATATCTATTATATCTATATATAATATATATATATTATATTGTATATATATTTATATATATATTATATATATTTATTAATATATATTTATTATATATATATATTATTATATTATATATATATATTATATATATTATATATATATAAATAATTATTATTATTATTATTATTATTATTATTATTATTTTATTATTATTATTATTATTATTATTATTAATATATTATTATTATTATTTTATTATTTTATATTATTGTTCATTCACTTTCAACGAGAAGCTATATGTAAGGAAGCAGTACGTGTGATCCGCTAACATGACTCATGACTAGCTTCATTGCAAATATTAAAAAAAGAGAAGAAAACAATTGCAGAGGCAGCAAAGCTGTTTGATGTAGCCACTAAAAATGCCTTGGAAATAATAAAAATTGAGGAAGATAAGCAATTCCTTTTGAAACAAAGAGAGCGTGGCATCCAGGCTGCATGATGGAATAGACAGACTTTTACTGCCAAGAAAGGAAAAATGCTAAACCATCCCGAAAAGAATAAAGAAGAAATGAGCAATTGCCAGAAGCTCAAGTACACTCTGAACGATGAAACTGCATAGTATGTAAATTTTTTGTATTATATTATTGGTAAATAAAAATTATAACAATTGCTACTTTTATGTTTTTCGACTTACAGTAAGTGACGATGACATCAATGAAATTGAAGTTGAGACTTCAGAAATGAATTCCATTGTGAATAGTGACATTTCTGTACTTCCAAACACTTCAAAGGAAAAACGAGTACGAAAAGAAACAATGACTAGAAAATTAGTAGCAGCATCAGCAACAGCAGCTCTTGACAAATGTCAAGTAAGTGAAAGGGATGCGCATCTGCTAAACGTGTGTAGAAGCAGAACATTTAAATCCTGCCAATTACGTCCGATAGAAAGTTGTGGTAGATTAATTCAAAATGTTACGTAATATTTAACTTTTTACCTCTAAATGTAACGGCTATGAAATTTCGAAAACCCAACTCCTCGAACTTAAGTTGTTACATAAATCTCACCACCACAAAACCTTTTCAGTAAGAACACTTTGTATATGTCCTTTAAAAAGGAAGCAAAATTTACTTTGTATTTATCTTTAATCCTATTATTCTCCTCAAAATGATTCCATGATGAATAAACTGTTAATTGTTTTAAATATCCTTCTTATTTCCTTAATTATTTTCCAGTTAATTAAACTAAATAAGTCAAAAAACACCATGTATTTTATAACTTTGTTATTATCTAGAATGATGTTCCTCCTATTAAATCGTATCGGTATTATAGACTCACACCTTCCTGCTTGCCAATCATATATATATATATATTTATATATAATATATATATATATATATTATATATACAGATCATATATATATATATATATATATATATATATATATATATTTTACTGTATACCTATGGTGTATATATTACGGTTGACATATACAGCAAAATGGTCAAAAGACACACCATAAATGATTAAAAGAAGAAACCACCTTCAGACTCAAAAAAAACGCTTTGTAATAGTTAGAGATCTTCCTACCAATCCTTAATCTAACCTACTATTAAATAATCCCGTATGTGACCAAATAGTTTATCAAGAAAGTTTTCAAGATGAACCAAAATAATCTTGGTCTTCTTAAATGAATTCAAATTTAAACAAATTCAAAAGTTGTTGTATCTGTTGTTTTATTTAATTAAAGTATTTCAAATTTTGTTATTTAATAATCTCCTAACTATTCTGAAAATCAATAATTTATCGTACTTTACAACTTAAAGTCAGACCTGCAAACAAAATGGACTTCTTGGTTAAATATGTGACTTATCACTCACAGAGTAACACGTAACCTACGTTTGTAACCTTCCATTCACTTAAAATTTTTAATTAAATTTTTTAATGTATTCCTCGAAAAAGCAAAAAGATTTCTAAGTCGGATTCGTTCTAAAAACCAAACCAATTTAATATTTTTCCGACTGAAGCAATTTTAATTTTATTTTTTTAAATACTAATCACTATTTCATGAAATTCGAAAAATTCAGCAAATTTAAATCAAGTTGAATCAATTCTAAGTTCAAATAAACGATACAAACTTTAACTTTAAAAAAATATTTATATATGAAATTAAATCATTTCTAAAGTTAAATCATTATGCGAAATTGCCTTTAATTTATTATTCTCTAAACTCTTCATGATAATTATTCGCATCCCAAATCTATCTCAAAATTATATATGAAGTTCTAGAATGCTAATTTCGCTCGCTTAGTTAATTCTCAATTCGTTTACAAACAAATACTTGTTCAACAACTTTTGTTATATAAACAAATGGAAAATTTTAACTTTTATTTATACAAACCATATGAATTCTTATTTTATTTTCTTAAACAATTTTATTCCAAGTAATTTCTTTACCTCAAACATGACAGTGAATGTCAAAATTTATTTAATGAGCTTGGATACGAAGTATTTTGGGCGAAAAGCAAAATTCAACGTGTATTTTACCAACTTATATATATATATATATATATATATATATATATATATATATTTTATATATATATATATTATTATATATTAATATATATATATATATATATATATTATATATTAATATATATATGATACAGTGGCTCGTCTAGGCACTGCGGAATAGAGCCCCAAAAAATTTCAGAAATAGAACAATACTAAACCAGATTTGTTATTTCTTGTAACTCTCTTCTCTTTCATCCTCTACTCTTCCTCCTTTCTTATCTCTCTCTCATAATATATATATTAATATATAATATATATTATATTTTTTTATATATATATATATTATCTTATATATATCTATATTATTATATATATAATATCTATCTATTATATTATACTTATATTATATATATTATATATATATTATATATATATGTATATATATATATATATATATATAATATATACTATATATATATATATTATATTATTTATAGATATAATATATATATATATATTATAATATTATATATATTATATACTAATTTTTTCACAGTACAATTTATTCATAGAAAAATAATGGCAATTTAAACTAAACAAATTCCTAAAATAGCTCTAATACGTATATTTTTTCATTATTTTAATCCGGCGAGATGTGTCACAGTGAGGGGTAGCTTAATAAGTTAAGTTGAAACAAAAATGAATTTTGGTTTCCGGTATGATATTTTTTTTTTTGAGCTTTCACATTTATTCTCTTTAAATTTCATAATTTATTGCATTTTAGATTGATCGTTTCGAAGCATTTCATTCGCATTATGTAATTATATATATAATATATATATAATATATATTATATATATATAATATATATATATATATATATTATATATTTATATTATTATATATATCCTTACCTCACCTATATATTATATATATTTATATATACTAATAAGTATATATATATATATATATATTATTATTCTATATAGTATATATATATATATATATTATATATATATATTATATTATATATATTAATATATATATTAATATTATATCTATATATATTATATATAATATATAATTATATATATATATATTATATATATTACTTATATAAATATATATTAATATTACATACCTTGCATATATTAAATATACTACTACTATATTTATAATATATATATTATATTATATATATATATAATATATATTTATATATATAACTTCATATCGATTAGATACGTCGTAGTGTGTGGACGCATTGGAAATAAAGGGGAAGCATAATAAAGAAGGACAGAAGAGAGATAATTGAAGAAGAAGGATGATAGAGATGATTTATTGAAGTGTTGAAGCGGTTGAGAAAACTAGTACTGAAGAATTTAAGAAGAAAAGAGAGAGAGAGAGAAAGCTTTTGGTTCAAAGTGGCTGTCACATGACATAAGGAAAAAAATTCGATTTTGGATTTTAAATTCTAAATTTTAACATTTAAATTTATTTCATATCTAATCTGGGTTTGAGGAGCTGCAAAATTTTAAAATCATTACTTTTGGCTATTTTGGAAAATTAATTATTGAATACAAAAATAAAATGATAAAGAAGAAATGTAAAATAATACATTGTTGAATGTGATGTTGCGTTTTCCATGGGAATCGTCGAGTCGTTTGAAGAAAATTTACCAACTTCTCTTCCTCTGGAAGTAAGGGTCTTAAAACCCACCTTTTCATTAATTTTTTCGTGAATGCTGGTCATATAATAATAGTACAGTATGGCGAAAGTGATAATAATAATATTTATATAAGTGAGTAGTGGTGCATAGTAGTGGAAATAGTAAGTGTAGAACATTTAATATATAGTGTTAAATATAGTGGGCATAGTAATAGTATATATAAATCATTAAAATACAGTAATTAGCTAGCTGATCCTGACCTAGTGGACTATATCTGACTTTGTTGTTTTGAAATATAGTGTTTAGTTTTTTAATATATTAATAATAAGGATAATAGTAATATTATAACTGTACTATTGCTTGTGTATCTATGTATCGTATCTGTATATTTTTTTTTTTGTATTTTATATTTATTTAATACTAAAGCCACGCCGGTAAGATTCAGTGGGAGAATCCATCGCAAACAAAGCGGGGTTTCCAGGTTTCGACTGGTCGGGTGGGAGAAATGTGAGCTATTCTCTCCTTAGGGCTTGGCTCGTCCTGCATGGAGTAAATAGAGTACACCCTCCTAGAATTAGGGCTCTGCACGTGGAGCGGTGGTGTTTAATCTCTGTAAATATATATATATTATATTATTATATTTATATTATATATATATATATATATACTATATATATATTACTTATATATATATTATATATTATATATATATATATATATATATACAGTGGCGTCATCCAGAATTTTTTTCGGTGAGGGCAGACAAAAATAGTTAATTATATAATATAATAATTACTATAACTATATAATATATATATAATATATATATTATATATATTATATATATATTATATATATATATATAATTATATATATATATATTATATATATATTATAATGATAATTATATATATATTATATA